>JAGFMF010011678.1:8749300-8866947 GCA_019455555.1 Galemys pyrenaicus | reverse complement strand
TTTCATCTTAATTTTAATTTTACTCTTTTCCTCCCAAATTTGTCTAACTCTTTCTAACCCTTTTCTATAAGTCTCTACTAAAAAGTCCTTTAAACGTGTAGCAGGCTTTTGGGCCTTGCTTTAAGCCAATCCTATTTAGCTAAACTTTTACCCTCAAAAAAATAAGTAAATACTTAATAACTATGTTATTTATCCTTTCTATATTATACCTTAATTATATTAACGTTCCTTTCCATTAAAAGTTTTATATATTTATCTTAATGCAACAAATAACAAAACCCATTCAGAGAGGGCAAGTTTAAAAGTTCTAAAGTGTTCCTCTCCCTGCCCTGTAACACTATGATAACTGCAACACTAAACACAATCATCAAGATGTAGAAGCAATCTAAGTGTTCATCAATGAATAAAAAGATTAAGAAGATGTTATCTATCATCTATATATTTATCTATCATCTATTTAACCAGCTATACACACACACAACACACACAGTGGAATACTACTCGATTATAAAATAAAGATGAAATTTTGCCATTTTCAACAACATGCATGGAACTTGAGGTTATTATACTAAATGTTGTAAGTCAGAATGGGAAATACCATATCAAATGATTTCATACATATGTGAAATATTGAGACACAGCAAGTGAATGAATAAAACAAATCTTTAAATTATTTTTTGCTCATTGTACTATTTTTTTAAACTGATATACACATTTACAACACTGTATATAATTTGAAGGTACTGTTTCACATGCTTTCAAATATATGTTACCACATCCTATCTACCACCACAGCACCAACAGTCTTCAACCACAGTCAACTGGTCTCTCTCCCTAATTTGCTCTCCACCCTCTCCCTTTCCATCTGGAATCCTCAATTCTCAACTAGATTTTTAGGGACTGTTTTGGTTTATATTGTCTCTTCCTTTTTTAAAAAATTTATATTCTATATATGAGTGAAATAATCTTTGTTTTTTGTTCCTTTTGACCTGTTTCACTTAGTATAGCTCCTTCTAGTTCCAGCCACGTTATCACAAAGGACAACTTTATCTTTTTTATGGCTGAGAGTATTCCATCATTTATTTATATCACACCTCTTTAATCTACCCATCCGTCATAGAGTATTTAGGTTGCTTCTAAAACTTGGGTATTGTAAGTACTTCTGCAACTAACAAAGGTGTGTTCCATCCTTACAAAATTAGTATTTTTGCAAGTTTTAGTTAGATATATACAAGTAAGGTTGCTGGATCTTACAGCAGATCTATTTTTAATATTTCATGAAATTTCATACTGTTTTCTATAGAGGCTATATTAATTGATATCTATACCAACAGTATACAGAGTGTCAAGCACTAGTTGTTCCTGGTTTTTTGGATATGTGTCATCCCCACAGGTATGAGGTTATATCTCATTTTGGTTTTGATTTGCAGTTCCCTGACTATAAATGATAATAATATTTTTTAAGATTTACTTATTTATGCATACAAGAGCTGGGGTGCAGGCCAGAGGGGTGGGCAGGGTGAGAGGATTCACCAGAGACAGAGTAGGGACCAGAACAGGCAGATGGACTGAAATACACAGCTGAGGGGAGCAATAGGTGAGGCAGGAGAGGTCTGCTGTGCCATGTGGGTCAGGGATCAAATTTGTGCTGCTGTGTCTTGGATACTTCACAGTGCAGTTCTCAACCTGCTGCACTCACCAAGGAGGCCCATAAATGATGATGAATATTTTTTCATGTGTTTGTTGGTCATCTATATGTCTTTAGAGAAATGTCTATTTCTAGCTCTTCTGCTCATCATTTTATTAGATTATGTTATTTCTTTTTGTTGATTTGTATAGATTATTTGTCATTCTTGAGTATCACCCCTTGTCTAATGTATGATGTGTAAATACATTCTCCCATTAGATAAGGTAGATTCTGTTAACGAAATAGTGGTTACCAGAGGGGAAAGGGTAGTGATGGGAGAAATAGATAGCAGAATTAATGGCTGATTTTAATTAGACCTTTGTTGATATGTTATATACATTTGAAGAAGTGTGAAGCTATACTTCTGACATTTATGCAGTATTGTAAACCAATGTTACCACAATTAAAAAATAAAAGTTTCCATCTCCCTGCTAACACACTAGTACTCCCATTGCTCTCTGACTAATATTTCCTTGGTATTTTTTTTCTAAGCTGCTACACATTTTGCTAGTTTTTAGCTTTCTGCTAACAATCTTTTCTTCAAGATGAATGCATTTCTTGTATGTTTTCTTTACTGAATGTAAATAGATGCTTCTTTAATGTATTTACTGAGTTATTTAACATAAATCTAACAGATGTGATTATTGTTTATAATTATAAGACTATAAATAATTCAATATATAGTAAATGGTCTTTAGACTCTACCTTTTTATATTGCCTACAGTTTCTAACTAAATCTGTATATATAATGTAAACTAGAGTTTAAGTGCTCTTAGTAACAACTGTGCTTTTAAAAGGCATATAAAAGAAGAGAATAAAGTTAAAAAGTAAAAGTTAGATCCAAGTAATTATTCCAGTCAATTAATCGGTGTATATCAAATGCATGAATTATCTGCTAATGAATTTCTCTTCATTATGTTCATCATTAGAATTTTCTTTAATCCTAAAGGGCACTAGACCAATATTCTCTTCTCTCTACATTCTTTTACACAATCTCTCCATGTCATGCCTAGAAGGTCACCAAGTTAATTGGCTGTTGAGTACTTAAAGTAGCTAATTCCATCTTATAAGTTATCTGATTTTCAATTTTAAAGTTCTTTGGTCAAGGTTACAAGATTAACATAACCTCAAATTAAGAACATGTTTCTGGGCACAAGAATGCTTTCCAGTCAGTAGCTCAATGACACTATCAATATTGATGTAATTGAATGAAAATCCAGCTGCTTTTATCCAAACTGAATGGGACATCATATGTTTTTCCTTATGATTTCTATATAAGAATTGTAACTCTTTGCAAGGTGGTATGATTAGAGAGAGAGGAATAAAAATGGTGAATAAATATAATGGGAAGGTTTAAGAGTCTCATGCTCTACTGACTGAGCTAGCCGGGCGGCCTATAATGGGAAGGTTTAAATGCTTAACTACTTTAGTTAATATGCTTGGTTATTTAATGATCTTTTACTTCATTTTTATCATTTAAATGCAATTTATTCAGAATATTTTGACTTATTTATTGTAATTCCCACATATATGCTTAATTTTTGCCTTTTTCTTTATTTATATATATTTTACATCAATTGTGGTCCCCATGGATTTCCTACCACCATTTCACAGTGTACGCTTAATTTTTTTATTGAAATATATTTAGTGTGTAGCCTTGTGAAAACATGTTGATTTGATATATTTATATGGTATAATATGAATACTACTGCAACAATGGTAAGTACCTCTATTATGTCACATAATTATTTTTTTTAGTAGTTGGAGAAATTATATAGTGAGCATATTGATTATAAAACAACATAATTGTTTAATCCACCTTTGCATATTACTACCCAAAATTCATTTTTTATTTTCGATCAATAAATTGTGGTTTGCTCATATAAGGTATTTATATGCATCAGTTGGTATGATTCATCTCTCAGAACACAGAATGTTCCTATTGCTTTTATTTTTTAATTGAGATATATTTGATATGTAGGGCTCCAAGATTCTGAGAAGCATAATAGTTACTGTTAGAAAGCCATAATCAAATATTTCTGACATGGGTAATTTTATTCTTTCTTTTACAGAAATTACAAACTTTTATGGTTAATCAGGTTACAGTAAATCAGTGAATATATAAGAAAGATGAAAAAATAGGAAGAAATTTGTACTTTAAGAGTGCATAGATAATTTGCAAGGAATACCAAAGTTTTGATGCAGTTTAAGAATCACTTTAGGGAAAAGAGGAAAGTTTAGTGGTTAAGGTTAGTGATATTCAGACTTTATTTCAACCACTGCAGATCTTCTTTTCTTTCTTTTGGGAAATATTGACTTAAACATGGTATGCTGATGAAAATTTGGAAAGTTAACATACAGGTTGTGATTATCAGACGATACAATTACCTTCAAAGGGTTGCCTTAAATGGAAATAAACCGTATTATTCATATTATTTGTCCTACTGCTTATACAATTTTTTCTATAAGTAATTTGTTTATTCTCAGTGTTCTGTTACCGGGCAACCCTAATATAAAATGGGTTCTCCTCACTGGGTCCTCCACCCGTGCGCTCAGAATACTTTTAAAAAGTCCAACTCCAGGTACACGTGACAAAAGTTATTAACAGGTTTTATTTTACAAAAGAAGGGGAATAAAATAGTAATAATACCAAGGGAAAAAGAGAGGGATACAAATCCACAAATACCCTACCAGATCTTCTAAGCAATGGTGCGTTGAGAGCTGGCTCTGAGTTGAGTGAGATGGCTCCAAAGGAAGAGAGATCACTCCCAAAGGAAGGGGTGAGCCCAAGGCTCACCTCTGGTTTTCTAGCCAGCCTGGCTGCTTAACTCCTCCCTCAGGTCCAAGAGATCCACTCTTTGATAATCATCTTATGAGATTTGTGGTTCTGGAACACTGATGGTCTGGAGTGGGGGTTGGAGTCTACACACCCATAATCCATTCAGGACTACCTTTTCCCCTAACAGTTCCATCTTATGCCTTACTTTAAATGCCCCAAATTGCTTTGTTTCTGATATGAAATCCTTTTCCCTTTCTGCTTCTCCATGGCTGAAAAATGTTTGTGTATATTTTTCTTAGTTTAAAATACTGCAGTTTCTGACTTTGTTTCATTTATATATTTAATAAAGTTTCCAACAAAGTATTTGTAGTTTCCTATTTACATAAAGAATTCATTGCCCATTTCTATATCTAAACAAACATTAATGGGTCACACTCTATAATTAAGCTGGTCTGTAATGTTTGGTTTGACAATTTAGTTATATGTCACAATAATGTAATAAAAAGCATTGGTTAGTATGGTAATTGAAAGTATGATTCTAAGAAAAGCTTGACATTACACTTGGGCCAGAAAATGACAATGTAAAGCATGTATAAAGTAGCATCATAAATAAGACTCAATAATGTGTTTAACAATGAAGAATGAGAAATTCTTCCCTTTTCATTAAAAATGTATTACTGTTTTTTCTCACCTTTTCTCTATTATTTAAGACAAATTGGTATTCCTATATGACAATCCCATTGAACTTAAAATTAACTTACAGCTATAATCAAGAACTGCCTACCATACATATTCCTTACCTTTTCTGTGCTTAAGTCAATTATCACTAAAAGGATATCTTTTGTCTATATTAATTTTATCAGTTGTTAAATCTCAGTCTTCCACAATTATGTTTTAATATATTCTTGCTAATTTTTTCAAATTTGTACTGTAACTTTTTATTAAAGAGGAAACTTTACCCTCATGTCAACTTTATGGAACCTAAAGCTTAACCCTTTATATTTAACCCACATGTCTTCCTGGGTTAGTTTCAATCCTGAAGGTGAGGGGCAGATTTAGATAATTTGAAGCAAACCATAATCTCACCCCATTTGGTAAGAGGAATATCATAACCGAATCCTTTGGGGTAGAAAATAAGTTAAATGAAATGGAAATTCAGTTTTTTAAGGTTTGGTGTCTATTTATGGAAGCCAGTGATAAAAATTGAGGTTTATGTTAGATTTTCTTTGTCACCTTCAACTACAACCTTTTTTGTGTTCCCAAGAAAAAAATTAAAAGATTACCTTCTACAATATTTGCCCTGTCCAGTAACTGTATACTCCATACAGACTGTGCTGGCTATTATTTTATTGAGAACCCTGAGAAGATGGTATTTCTAGAATTTTATTTATTTGGGCTAAGAAAATAGCAGATCATTTCAGGGAAGATGATAGCAGATTACTTGGCAGCCTTTGCTCCACTGCCTGCTGTAGGGTAAAAGGTTAATCAGGACTTTCCGCCCTCCTACCACTGATGATGGAAACCTGTGCGCATGCCTGGGTGAGCATGAGCAAGTAGATGCACCTGCGCTCATGCAGCAGGTGTATAAAGCTAGTGTCTCGGAGACACCTGTGTGGTGGTGTGGAGCGGTGGAGTGTGAGGGATACCGTGATGGCGGCAAAGAAACTGCTTGAACTGATGATGAATCTCCTACACAGTCTGGGAAGGTTGCAGGACAAATGGCGTAGTTGGCAGGATGGAGGCACTGGAGCAGGTTCCGGATGGTTCTGGGCAGACGGGTCAAGGAAGGAGAGTCTTGGAGCCCTCGGTGGCTTTTCATGCTTTATTTAGTAGAGGTGGACAGGTACATGGCAGGTATGGGTGCCTGGGGCCAGGAGGCTGGCAGGCCTCCCAGCCCCCCGGCGCATCTCACCCTCTCGGCTGCTTTCTACTTGCTATCTTTCTCTGCTGCTGTTGCTGCTGCTACTGCTGCTGCTGCTGCTACTGCTGCTGCTGCTCGTCAGTACTGTCGGTCGGTCCTCTCAGTTCTGTCTGTTGGTCCTCACAGTTCTGTCGTCCTCATGACGCTGCCCATTTATGCCCGTGTCCAACACAGATGCACCCACTTGCGCATGCCCACCCTGGAATGCTCACAGCACCACAGGTGTCCATCATCAGTGGTGGGAGGGTGGACATACCTGATCAACCTTTACTCTACACCTGCTTTTTTGCCTTTATTATAAATCCATGTATACATTTCACTCCTCCCAATACCATTACACTTGAATTACATTCCATAGAGCAAGTTGTTGTCTGTTTTGTTCACTGTAGCCTCCTCAACACCTAGAACAGTTTCTGCTACAGAGTATGCATTAAAAGCATTTTATAGAATGGATAAATGGACTCCTGAAGTTTATTCAGTTTTGACTTAAATCTCTGGCTCTATTATAGTGGAGACTGCTTTGGACTTAAGCTCAAATATCAGTTCTTACTTATCTTTACAGTTGGCTGGTATGCTCTGAAGATTTTGGACTTGCCAGACCCCATAATCCCTGGAGACACCTCTCTCTCTCTCCCCCCCAACCCCAATACTTTCTGTTTCTCTCTGGATCCCCTGTGTAGGGTCAGAGAGAAATCAGGTCTTTCCACCCTCCCACCACTGATGATGGACACCTGCGGTGCTGCGAGCATTCCAGGGTGGGCATGCGCAAGTGGGCGCACCTGAGTTGGGACACGGGCTTAAATGGGCAGCATTATGAGGATGCCAGAACCAACAGGACTGACCAACAGAACCAACAGGACCGACAGTACTGACGGGCAGCAGCAGTAGAAAGCAGCCGAGAGGGTGAGATGTGCCAGCCTTCCAGCCCCCTGGCACCTATGCCTGCCATGTACCTGTCCACCTCTACTAATAAAAGCATGAAAAGCCACCGAGGGCTCCAAGACTCTCCTTCCTTAAACCGTCTCCCCAGAGCCATCCCAAACCTTGCTCCTGTGCTGCCCATTCTTGCCACTACACCCTGCATAATAGACATTTTAGTATTAAGATACCCTGAAAGATTTCTTTCCTTATTAACCTACAATATAATGGCTATTTGTCCCTGTTCTTTATTATCTTTGATAATGGAGTTTCAATCATGAGACTTTAGCTTGCACTAGCAGAGCCATTGTCAATACCCCAAGGCAGCTCATAATGGATAAATGGGGGTCCTATTTTGAAAAAAAGCAAGTCCCTCATCTGCAAGACAACAAAAAAACTCTAGTCAGGCTTACATTGGATAAAAGTAGGAAATATCTATTTCAGTGATTGTGTCAAGAAAAATTTGTGATCAACATTACCTCCATGTGCCAATCTAATTACGAGATGCTTGCATTCAGTTTCAATAAAAAAAAGCCAAAAAATGATGCTCCTCGCAAGAAACCATAAGTTAAGAAACACTGAATCTTGGGCACTTTCCATCAGCCTCAGGAACAGCCTTGGTGGTTTTTATCATCCTGCCACACCCATCCATGCCTTCTACCCAAACACAAAAAACAACAACATGGAAAGACTCAAACAACTGAGACCAATGATTCTTGACTACTTTGCCATGCTGTTCACAGCAGAGTTCAATTATCTGGTGAAACCAGAATCCATTAATCAGTGACTGATTTAGATGACTTAATTATGAGTCCAGTGCCTCATTTCTTTAATATCAACCCCAAACAAGGGGAAAAAAAATCAGGCTTATGAAGTGACTATATTTTCTTCAGACATTTTGTGCTCTCTCTTTAATAGGGGCCACAAAATGAGAATCTTTGCAGAGATGTCTTTTCATTAATGTGAAATGTTAATGAAAGAACTTAAAGAGCTCATTGCCATTGAAAATGTGTAGTTCTTTAGTCATAGCTGAAGATAAGATATATAAGGTAGTTAAAGTAAAACAACTACATAAACTAGCATCTAGGCTCTAATCCAGAATGGGCCAGTTCATCGTCCAATAAGTACATATTCATCACTGACTTTCACAAGAACTATACACCTGCACAAGAGCTATACACCTTCTGTGACCCCATGTTTGAACTCAACATAATATCCTGAGAAGGTTAAATGTGGTTCACTAGGTGTGTGTGTGTGTGTGTGTGTGTAATATGCCAAAGTCCTGACTTATATACATCATAGAAATAGCTTCAAAAGTTATTATTTGCTGACATTTCATTTGCTGTCCTATGATAGCATCATGATGAAATTTATAATCAATATAACCCACTCATAATTTCTGTTAGAGCATGGGCATTTTAGTAATGTCTCTATCATCCCTTTTGGTTTGACAAATTTATTTCATTTTATCACAAATAATTTGTCTCCAAAAACTATTTTATCACCAATGTCATTGTAGGTAGTATTATGACATCAAAAAATATTGTTCAAAACTATGTCTCTCCATAATTGCCTGTCCATGAACCATCACTCATAGTTCAATTGTTGTATAGAAATATCAAGTGGACCTTGGAAAAATGTCTACACTATTACAATTCTATTAGAATGAAATTGAAAACTACCAACCTACACCTTCTCTGATCATGACAATGCTTTCCTGTAGCAATTCGCCACATGTACTTCTTAAAACACCACTCCACAATAAACATACCTTTTACCCTGCCATTTTTCTGCAACAAAACATCAATGTTCAATCAGTACCCAGGTGATATTGAGTGAGAGTAGGACATGTAAAAAGAGCAATAGGACTCCCAACACTATGACAAGAGAGTCACCTATTATATGGTGATAGAAATTGAATTCTCAGATATAAAATGTGATTTCCAAGTGCCACCTGACCTTCTCACTGACACATTTATACCACCTGCTTCTGATGAAAATTGAAAGATTCCTTGCTAGAGCTAGACAAAAATCATCAAGTCAATCAAATCCTCATCCTCTTATCTTCAATTTCCTTGAAAAATACAAACCCCCTCCATCTTCCTTGATTCTGTTACTCCTCACTGCCCTAAATTCTGAGTTGCATTCTATTTTCATCTGCCAAGCTCTAACATAGACACACTAATAAATCCTGGAAGTTTAGCCATTAGAACCTACTGAGGTTGAAGTAATTTTTCAAGAATGTCCCATCTCTCCTTCTATTCCAAATTATTTGCCATAATCTACATTTTGGAGCTAATTTTCAAGTGCATTTCTCCTTGACTCTAACATCAATCCCATATTTAGTCATTTGAGATTACTAACACTAAGTTTCATTGGTATGTGAATTTTAATTTGGCCTAATTGATTAATGCTGTCTTATGGATAAGTTCTAGATTTAAAAGAACAGGATTTGTTCTTGTCTTTCTTAACCTTATTTGGAAAAGAAAAGAGACAATATCAGGTATAACTGAACCAATTATGGACTATAGTAATAATAAATGTGATTTTTAAACTGAGGATGTTAGGAATACCACCCTGGAAATAGTACTGTCTTCTTAGCCAGTTATATGAATTATATACAGATAAAGGATTATATTATACAGATAAAGGATTATATTTGTCATGTCTCTATGATATGCGATATTTAATACACACACACACACACACATATATATATTCTGAATTGTAGTTAGTAAATCTTGCATCTTAATTTCAAAGCAGCCTCTCTTTTTTGGCTATTTGCAGGAGTGCTGAAGGGGGGAGGTGGAAACATACTAGCAATGGTGATTTTCCATGATTGCCTGAAGAGTTTTTCAAATAACTTTAATAGAAATTTTGATATTGAAAGTGATCAGTCAGTTAAGGCTGACAAAGGAAGGGTAATTCAAGAATTACATTCAACCAGCTTGTGATTTCATCTATATTGACTAGAGTTAACATTGAAGCATTCCAACTAATTAGAATATAATATCAGCACATCCGTTTATATATTTTCAGACTACAAAGACTCATGTTTATAACCCATCCCAAATGAATCATATGTTGGGGCCTCCCTCATGTCATAGGGGTTAAAGTCTCACCACTATTAAGCTTTCATCAGCCACTGTGACAAGAGTTTGATCCCTGGTCAGGGAGCTAACCCACATATGGCACAGCAGACCTTTCCTGCCTCACCCACTGCTCCCCTCAGCAGTGTATTGCAGTAGATCTGCCTGTTCTGCTCCCCACTCTGTTTCTGGTGAATCCTATAACCTTTCCCATCCCCACCCTCTGGCCTACACCCCAGTTTTTGTATGCATAAGTAAATAAAAATAAACTTTAGTCCATCTACAGAATATATGATAGGAAAATATAAGGACTCTCTCAGCTCTTCCTCTCTATTTCTGCCTATATCTACTTTTCCTAGGCCTCCCTGAAGTGATTGAACATATACACAAATTCATAAGAATCAGATGAAAACTAATTTTCTAATTACTTGAGCCTCTGGCCTTATTCTCTCTTTCTCCTAAGTTTGAGAACTGATTAAATTGAATAGTTCTTGAAGAGTGGCTTTACCTAAATAATTAATGGAATGATTTTGAATGTATTTACCTTCAGGTTAACTCCTGCCCTGTATGCGTAGGGATACCTGTGTCTTATTTTGTAGATAAATGTTTAGAACAGAAATCCATTAAGACTAATCAAACCTGAGGCATTGTTGCAGGACGTTAATTTACCCAAACCTATTAATCTTGTCTGTTTTCAAACCATATTTTCTTAAGCAAGGGTCTGGAAACTGAGATAAACCATTGCATGTAAAAGGACAAATAACATATTTTCTTATATATGTAAATATATATTATATATATATACATGTAAATGTGGAAGTGAAATACACGTATTCTTTAGGAACTCAAATATAATGTTGAATTACCAGCAAATAATTATTTCAGTGTATCCTGCTATGATCTTAGACATTAATGTTATTTTTTTGTACTCTTAATTTTCCATGTGTTCTAAAAATAAAATAAGGATTTATCCAATTCCTTCATATGGTACTAATTGCCACCTAAAACAGTGTTCTACATAAGATATGGCATTTCTCTATAGCATCCATTTGCATGTTAAATATGTAACTAAAAGTCAGCATTTATCAGATACATTCAGAGCATTTATGTCCCTGCAAGTGATATTTTGACATATTTTCCAATGCACAAAACATTAACCATTGGTATGCTCTCATTCAATTCTCATTGTTCACTTTAATGAATACTTATGATTCTTTGTAAGGGTTGGTATTTCACAGCAATTACTCTTTTCTAGAGATTTTCTAAAAGACAAAACTGTTAACTTATTTGTTTAGTCTTTTCGTTGTGGTAACTTTAACATGCTCTAGATATTGACACTCTACAACTCTTTCCACCAAATCACCCATAGTCTACCACCATCATCTGATGTACTTTCTTCCCTCTTGTTCTTTTCTGTCCCACCCCAACTCTGATGTTTCAATTCTATAGTCAGATTTCAAAGGTTAGTTTTTACGTTTGTAATTTTAAGTTTGTCTTTATCTAATTCTTAGGTTGGTTTCTCTATATCTCACATATTAGTAACACTATCCAGTGTTTATCTTTCTAATTCTGACTTATTTCACTTTGCATGAAACCATGCAACTCTATCCCTGTTGCTGCAAATGGCACAAGTTTTTGTTTTTGTTTTTTTTGATGCTGAGTAATATTCCGTTATGTATATCTTCTTGACTGATTCTTCTATTTTGTGCTCTTAGATTGTATCTATATCTTAGCTATTTATAAATAGTACTGTTGTGAAAACAGGAATTTAGTTTTCCTTTCATATTAGTTTATTTCTTATTTGGGGGGTAGATACCTACAAGTGGAACTGCTGAATGGTATGGAAGACCCATTTTCATGAAAGTAGTTAATATCTTTGAGCTACTGGGGAATGATTTCTGTATGTTGAAACTGCATGCTTGTATCCTCTTCTCCATTTAAATGTTGAAACCTATTTCCCAGTGTGACTATACTTGAGGATGAAGCCTTTGGTAGTGACTAGATCATAACTCATGCATGGGTTAAATACCTTTTCATGAGAAGAGAATCCAGAGCAATCTCTAACCCTATACTATGTTACCTTTTGTACTAGAAGAGGAAGATCCTCTACTTTCAAAATATAAACAACAATGTAAACCAATATATCTCAATAAAAAATTAAAATAAAATAAATTTTAAGAAATATACAAAATATTGGGCCTCCCTGGTGGCGCAGTGGGTTAAGCAACACATTATGAAACAGACCGCAGCCACTGCAGCACGAGTTTGACCTCTGCTGCTAGCTAGGGAGGGACTCACATGGCACAGCAGACATCTCCTGCCTCATCCGCTGCTCCCCTCAGCAGTGTGTTTCAGTCAGTCTGCCTGTTCTGCAATCCACTCTGTCTCTGGTGAATCCTCTCACCTCTCTGGACTCTGACCTATATCCCAGCTCTTGTGTGCATAAATAAATAAATCTTTAAAAAATGTATATAAAATATTTAAAAAATAAATAAGCAAACAAAAACATGGCCAAATGCAGGATCTTCCCAGTCATTGCATCTGTCTGTGCCTTGGCCTTTGTCTTCCCAACTTGTAGAATTACAAGAAAAAACTTCTGTTGTTGACAAACTACCCTGTTTGTAATATTTTATTATAATAGGACAGATGACCTAAAAAATGTGACTCATTTTTAATATGGAAAGAGAAATAGGTATATGGGATAGGAAGAATACTATCCATCTCCCCCAAATGTCCACCTTAGTAACTATGAATAGCTGAACTTATATGGCTAAGGGACTTAAAGATATAAATAAACTTGTGTATATTAAGGTGGGGAAATTATCTTGGATTATCGTATGAGTTTGGTGTACTCACAACACAATGTTCAAAGGAGAGGTAACTAGAAAACCCACAAAGAGATGTGACATTACCAGGTTTGAAAATGAAGGAAAGGAACCATGAGCCTGCACTTGTAGTTGGGCTATAGAAAATAGAAAGACAAAGCAGAACTCCTATATTTCTCCTGAAATGAATGAAGTACCTTCAAAACATCAATTTAACCAAGTGAGTACATTGTTTTAAGCCATTATATTTGTTGTAAATATTATGAAGCAAAAAACAAACAAATAAACAAACATAAGTGAGGTAGAAGGTTATTTTCCCCAAATCAAATAACTACATGTTCTGAAGTCTCATAAACGTTAGATTTTGTTGACATGGGAAGGGAGAGCATATATCCAGGGCAAAATAAGTAAAAGAAAACAATTAGAACAATATTCTCATCCCTTCACATAATAACCCACCACAGCTTTATATCTGATTTAATGATGCCTTAAACAGAAGTTAGTTCTAAGCCACATTACATATGGACCATTAATTGTCTTATACAACTCTGCATGCTTTTCAGATAGTTTCCCCAAATCCATCTGTCCTTTTAAAAATCCTTCTAAAGAGAATCTTTTAGTGAAAGCTTTGTGAAACACATCAGGAAAAAAATGAACAGCCTTTTATGTTTATGTCCATTTTTATAAATGGACATCATTCATAAAATAATTCATCATTGTTCACTTTAGAATATGATATTCATCATTGTTTCTTTATATCAAGACTATTCTTCCAAATTTACATAATTTGGATGTTTTTTCTAAATAGAGTTTGAAGAGAACCAATGTTGAGTTTCTTTTTTTTTTCCCTTAATGGTAGACACTAAGTCTTTATTCTGGAAGTTTCCATTACATATAGTATTTAAAAATGTTCATTGCTGCACAATGGGTGATACATTATATTTCGAACAGTACAAATTAAACATTGTAAGTGATTATATTTAATTCAATGGAAATGTGACTGTAGCGGGAGGAAAGGGTGGCACAGGAGGCAGGGTTCCGGATGGTTCTGGGCAGATGGGTCAAGGAAAGGGAGTCTTGGAGCCCTCGGTGGTTTTTCGACTTTTATTAGTAGAGATGGCTGGGTACATGGCAGGCAGGGGTGCTGGGGGGCCGGGAGGCTGGCAGCCCTCCCAGCCCCCAGCGCATCTCACCCTCTCGGCTCCTTTCTACTGCTGCTGCTCGTCGGTGCTCTTGCTGTTGGTTCTCTCTGTTCTGTGGTCTATTGGTCCTCACAGTCATCTCCTCCTCCACTTGAGGTCTTGTCCCACAGCTCCTGGACCTGTCCACCTCCTGCACTCCTGCAGCATCTTCCTGCAGCATCCTGGTCTTCAGCCACCTCCTGTGCTGACATTGCTCTGCTAAGTTACATGTCCGTGGCCTGCCACCTCTCAGTCCCTCCTGCAGTCTTCTTGGGGCTCCGCACTCATCTGCATCAAACCATCCTGCCGACTACGCCAGTTGTAGTGGCAGGAAGGGAGTGGCACTGGAGCAAGGTTCGGGATGGTTCTGGGCAGACAGGTCAGGGAATGAGAGTCTTGGAGCCCTCGGTGGCTTTTCATGCCTTATTTAGTAGAGGTGGCCAGGTACATGGCAGGCAGGGGTACCGGGGGGGCCAGGAGGCTGGCAGCCCTCCCAGCCCCCAGCACATCTCGCCCTCTTGGCTGCTTCTTCTTTCTCTCTGCTGCTGCTGCTGCTTCGTCCTATCGGTTCTGTCAGTCGGCGGTCCTCGCAGTTCTGTCTGTTGGTCTGCACAGTTCTGGCGTCCTCATGATGCCGCCCATTTATGCCCGTGTCCAACACAGGTGCGCCCACTTACGCATGCCCACCCTGGAATGCTCACAGCACCACAGGTGTCCATCATCAGTGGTGGGAGGGTGGAAATACCTGATCAACCTTTACCCTACAATGACCCTTTAGAATTAGTAAATGCTTTAAAGATAAATATCAGAAGGAAAGCTGTTGATAGTCAGATACCATGCAAAGGTGATTCATTGTATTAAGGTAAGTAGGGAAGGAGATTTCCTTTATGTTATATCTAAATCTTTAAAATCATCATAATTAACACAATTCTTTTTCCTGTTCTTCTTTAACTAATGGCTTTAGTTTTCAGAATATATTATGATACACTTAATTCATGTTTTTGCATATAAAAATAATTTTGTCTCAAAGTAGTTCCCATTTTCTTTTTAACAAGTATTCAAATAACTTTAATTTATAACATTACATAGGCTTTAGGTATACAACATGATATTTTGACATCTGTATATACGGTAATGTGACCACCACCAACTCCCTAGTTTCCATTTACCATAAATTGACCAGCTTTGCCTAATTTACCCACTCCTCTTTCTCCTTCTTTTATGGTAACAACCACTTTGTTCTCATCATCTAAGAGTTCCATGTTGTTTTGTATTAAACAGATGTTTTGTTTACTTTTATAACATTTTTTAAAGCTGAGGTAACATTGGTCTCTAAGAGTCAAATCATGGGAAAAAATCTAAGTCCCCAAAAACAGATACTTGGATAAAGAAGTTGTGGTATAAGTAGACAATGGAAGACTATTTAGTCATACAAAAAAAAAAAAAAGAAAGAAAGAGTAAAAGAGATATGAAATCTTAACATTTGCAATAACATGGATGAATCTGAAGGGGATTATGCTAAGCTAAATAAGTCAGAAAAAGAAAGATGAATGCCAGGTGATTTCATTCATATGTGGAATATAAACAAACAAAACAAAGGAGCAGACAAAATTAAATCCACACTCAACCAAGCAAACATAGAAATATGACTTCACAATTAAGTCAAAATGGGGACAGTGGAAGTGTGGGGGAACAAAAGGGGTGAAGATCCATTGTTCTTTGGTGGAAGATTATGGGGTGGACATGGTATGGTAACATACATCTGAAGAAGTATAAACCTTTATCTCTTCCCCACTTTGTGACCAGTGAATACCTATCTAAATGTACAGACATTATTGCACATTTCTGACCTATAGAACTTTAGTAATATTCCAGGAAAAAAAATGGAAATTTTTAACATCATGTACCTTGTATGAGACCCTATTGTAGCAGTGTAGGGTCAGAACTATCAGGTCTTTCCACCTGCCCACCACTGGTGGGATGATGGACACCTGCGGTGCTGGGAGCATTCCAAGGTGGGTATGCGCAAGTGGGCGCACCTGAGTTGGACACGGGTGGTGTCATGAGGACACCAGAACCAACAGGGCTGACAGGACCGACCAACAGCAGCAGTAGCAAAGCAGCTGATATGGTGGTGGCAGGCCTCCCAGATCCCTGTCACACATGCCTGCCATGTACCTGGCCATCTCTACTAATAAAAGCATGAAAAACCACCGAGGGCTTCAAGACTCCCTTCCTTGACCCGTCTGCTCAGAACCATCCTGAACCTTGCTCCTGTGCTGCCCTTCCTGGCCACTACAAGAAGTCAGCAACTATTTTAATTGACATTTCATGTTTGTCCATGACTTAATTGTTAGGGAGCAGTAAGACTATATGTTGTTTTTGTTTTGTTTTGTTTCACTTTTTTTATACCCAAGTATTAACTCTGACACAGTTTTTGTTTCAGGGAAAAAATTATTAATGATTAACTAATATATGTATAAACAATGTTTGTCCTTTGTTAAGGAGAATATCTTGAAAATGAATCTAGTTTGCCTCACAGACTACTCATATTTAATGAGCTAGTAAGAAATTTAAATATAGAGTAGAAATATTTCTGAAGACATCATTTTATTTGAATGTACTTAATTTATGACTGACTTTTTCTTATCTATCTGTGTATTTTCCCCTTACAAATTCAAGAAATGTGAAAATCAGATTATATTTCTCTCATCTTTTTGACAAATTTCTTACCTTTTTCAATTTCTGTTTCTGAAGCAGAATTTAGTATTTCATATCAAAAGTGAGAGCTCCTTTTTGTCTGACAGACTCCAACTTCGATAATGAAAACACAAAAGAGGGAGAGACTTCTGTTTTTTGTTCATCATTTTTGCCTTTGCTTTTATCCCCTTTCATGGATTAATCACTTCAAGGTCAGTTGTGTAGTCATTACTCCTGGCAAAACTTCTAACTGAAGTCAATTAACAAAACAGCTGAGAAAGCAGTAGCTTTACTAATTCTTTTGGTGTTTAATCAGAAGAAAAATCTGCTTTAATTTTAATTCATTTGGTAGGGGGTCAGAATTCAAGCAAATATACCAATCTCTGGCTGGTTTCTGAGTCAATTAACTATTAACTTAAAATAATGAAATTATTAAATCAGAGAAGAATATTAACTAGAAAAATAAGCAAAATTGCTTGGGTAGTAGGCTTCATATCTGAGAGAAAGTATTCTTCCTGAAGCTTGTTAGAGACAGAAATTTCCTTTAAGTGTCTATTATGTACTAGCCCCTGGCAAGACTCTTCATAATCTTTCATATAAACTCCCTAATTCTCTCTTAAAGACAAAACTGAGACTCCTGATGAGACGTTAAGTAGATTAAAACAAGCAAACAATGTCCTTTATATTAGTGTATGAAATGCATGTTAATGTATTGTTTACAAATTACTAAATACTTATCAAATAAATTATACATTCTACTATTCATATGTCCAAACGTTACTAAGTAGTTCAAACATCACCTCCTTTTTATTAGTCATCTGATAGGAGAAATAAACCATCCCAAATGTGAGAGAATTAAAATATCAACCATTATTATATCATACAGCCTAATAATTAGCTATTAGTGAGTTTCATCTGATGGCTTTCCTGAAGCTGGGTCACACTTGACTGATAATTAGTTGGTCTTTGCTTGTCAACAGTCGGCTTTGGTATAGAAAATCTCTGCTGATTCAGTGTTGTTGACTGACTGAATCTAGGTATATAGAGAAGATAGGCAGATTGGCTTATGACCATGGAGAGAATATGATTGTACATGGGATCTCAAGGGCTGTATTCCCATCAGAAAAATATTGCCTCTGCTACATGGATTGATCCAACAAAATTCCAGCTATCCAAAGGGTATAAAAAGAAGTGTATCAGAGGCCTCCTGGTGGTTCAAGAGGGTAACGCACAGCACTATGAATCACCTGTAGCCACTGCAACACAAGTTCTATCCCTTTCTAGGGAGGTGACACACATGGCGCAGTAGACCACTTCTGTCTCAACTGCTGCTCCCCTCAGCAGTGTATTTCAGTGGATCTGCCTATTCTGCTCCCCACTCTGTCTCTGGTAAATCCTCTCACCTCCCTGCACCTCTGGCCTGTACCCCAGATCTCGTATGCATAAATAAATCTTTGAAATTAATAAATAAATGAAACCACAGTCAGCTGGCTGAATTTAAATGTATATATACTTTTAAAAAGGTATATCAAAATCACAACTAATAAAAGAGCATGTATACAAAAATTAAAATGTGTGGCTATTTTTATAATCCATTTCATTCTCCTTAACGTTTTAGACAGTTCTCAAGACTTACTGTCTTCCACATCACTCATGACATAATTTATATAATGTATTTATTACAAAACAGCATTATATTACAGTATTTTCTATTAATATATTTCACAGGAATGTGTTACATATTATATATAATGTATATTTTAAATATTACTTATCTCTATATATGAAGATGTAGTATCTATATACAATGAAATACTACTCAGTTCTTAAAACCAATGAAATTTTACCATTTGTGACAGCATGGATGGTCCTGAAGGGGATTATGTCAAGTGAAATAAGTCTGAAGAAGAAAGACAAATATTGGATGGTGTCACTTACATGTAGAATATAGTAGAAAAACAAAGAGGCAGGCAAAACCAAGCCAATAACAAGCTCTAGAAACCTGACTCTAAAATTGAAGCTACCAAAGGAAGAGAGAAGAATAGGGAGAGCCAAGTGGACAGAGGCACAATGTACTATGATGGAAGAACCTGGTCCCTTGCTGTTAGGTGTGGTGTGATACTATACACCTAAATTGTGTGACCCTATAGCACTGAATAATATACATAGGTTGTAAACCACTGTTAAATTAGTAAATATCTAAAAATATATAATTTATTCTGTATCAGCATAAAATTATACTCTATTTCAAAGCAAAGGAATACATTTAAAAAAAAACACTTTTAAATACTAAATGGCTTAATAATAAGTATTTTCTCATAAAAACAATATTTTCTGATAAATGCTGCTTATTAAAATTTACCAGAGAAATATTGTCTTTTATACTTTTTAAGCCATGGGGAATACACTATTATAAAAATGATTTTTTTCAATTTATTATTTTCATATAGGAAACAATTTATAAAAATGCTTATGTCTTTATTTTATAGTCATCATATACATTTTAAAAATGAAAAGCAAAAGCTTCTCTTGTTGAGTGAGGTGGTATTTTTCACCTTTTAAGAAACAGTCTTATTTTAATTCATCTTTACACCAGTTTAATAATTTGGTTCTGATATTATGTTATGAGCTATAAACAGAATCTTTTTATTAAAGTGCTATCTTATGAATCTAATTTTATTGTAATAAACTATAAATGCTGATAACCTTTCAAGTATTTAATTAAAACTTTAAATGATTGATCTACTGAAAATCACATTAGGTCTGATACATATGTAACAACACAATCTACTTAAAATAATTTTTAAATAGCTATTTTTTCTTTGCTGCTTTTACTCCTCACATAAATTATATTTGTTTATCAACAAATATTCTTGATCATTAATCACAATCTCTAAAGTCAATAAAAAGTAGCAACAAATTTATTAGAACAGATAAATTAGAACAATTCACAGAAAAAGAAATGAAGATGTTACATGTGGCTTAATCTAAAAAGGATTCAATATTCTTCATGTAAATTAGATGATACTTGAAATGTACATTTACATTACATAACATTTACCAAACAAAGGGTCAGACAAAGACAAACATTAAAATTAACCCTTGAATATGGACCATAGATCTGAGTCTTCTAGAGGGGAGCTGAAGATGGAGTGGTGAGAATTTGGTTGGGATGGGGGAGGACAAAGCACAATATAGGCTTCAGTGGAAGACTTAGGTGATTTGTTGGTGAAGTGTTACCATGACTATACCTGAGAGGAAAATCCTGTACTCTCAAAACATTAACAAAGATGTAAAACAGTGGTTTCTATAAAAAATTAAAACAAAAAAGTACTCAGAAAAATAATTAAATGTTGCATATATAACAATATATTAAGGTTACCTAAAATTATACAGATGTCATTTTTGATTTAGAATCGCTAGAATCATCAATATAATAGAAGCTCATTGACATGATTGAAAAATAGGCAGTAACCCTTTTCTTAGGAAAGTCCAAAGTAAAGAGGGAAAGACAAAATAGAAGCAGGTATAAAGGTGTTTTTCACTTCTCAACTAGAGGATTTACATTAATTGTCAGCTTTGAAAGTATTTTTTTTTGTTTCTCAAAATTAACATTTTTTCACATATTTAGTTGAAGAAATTAAAATATTACTGACATAATGTCTCAAAATACAATTTTTAAATAAAGAAATAATTGATGATTATATTGTGTTGCAAAACTATGGTAAAAAAGTGACATTGTATATTTCCTTATTAAAGAAGAGATTTTTTTATAATTGACAAAATAACTTTTTAGAGATTTTAATATAAGCCAGGTAGAGTGATTATAAAACTTCAGCTTTGATTCATTATGAATTTATACCTTGATCAAATATATGGTTTATTCAAGTATAGCTACTGCCAAAATGCAATCATCTATGGATTGTTTTCAACTTAGTGAAATGTCTGAAGTAATTGGAATTTGAAAAGTTTAAGGTTGACAATAAAAACAAAACTAATTAACTGGATTTTTCTAAGTTTGAAATTTTATTTCTCCTTGAAAGCATGCATGTATAAATTATATTGCTGTACACTGAAACTTGAACATTAATTTCACCTGAGATATGAGAAGGAAAAATATATTCAGGTTAAAATACCCACTCCTTAATAATATTTGCTTTCATCTAAAAACATTTACTATTAAATTTTCATCATTTTAGTGCAAATTTAACAGTGTACTCTTATATGTGAGATTTTTAACAATCTGTTTTTAATGGCATTTGTTCAGCAAGAGTTCGTTTAGAAAATAGATATGCACCCTTAATATTAGTAGATATTGTTTTAAAAAATAATAATTTGTGTTTGTTATATTGAATCTCTGCACCGATGTATATTTGATATTTTTCATCTTTGTTTTTCTTTGTGACATTATATAAGCATGTTACATTCTATAAACATTCCATGTATTTATATTTAATAAATAGTGATTTATACTAGCTTTACAACTTAAACACATAACTAGAACAATTCCTAACTCTAAATAATAAATCCATCTTTAAGTAAATTTATTATTGCTAGGCTGAGTTACAAGGAATAACATGCATCAGTTTATTCATATATGTATTAGGAAATAATTTTTCTTGTTTTAATTTTTTTTGAGTTTCCTTTAAATTTACTTGTAGCAATAGCTCTCCCTTAAAAGAAAAAACTTCCTCCATAAGCTACCTTTAAATTTAATTGTAGTAATAACTCTCCCTTAAAAGAAAAAACTTCCTCCAAAAGCTGCCTTGGAATAGTTTTCATATTCTTATATATAGGCCTCTGTGTTGATTGTCATGTAAATCATTTCCCTACCAGAGTTAAGTGGATTAGAGAATGGATTTCAGATAATATGGCACTGGAAGGAAAGAAACATTTTCCAAAATAATATCAGCAATTATTTGGGCCAAATCATATTCTTTGTTATAAATAAAAGAACTGACACTATGGACAACTGATCTTCGACAAAGGAGCAAAGAATCTGCAATGGGACAAAGATAGCTTATTCAATAAATGGTGCTGGCAAAACTGGTACACCATATGTAAAAAAATGAAACTGGACCACTCCATGTACACAATCTCACACCATGTACAAAAATCAACTCAAAATGGATAAAAGACCTAAATGTAAGACCTGAAACTATAAAATATATAGAGGAAAACATAGGTAAAACGCTGCAAGACATGCATCTCAACAGTGCTTTCGAGGTGGCAGACCCCAAAGCAATAAAAATGAGAGAGAAGATAAACAGGTGGGACTACATCAAGATAAAAAGCTTCTGTACAGCAAAGGAAACATTAAACAGAACAAAAAGAAACCCCACTGAATGGGAAAAAATCTTTGCGCTACGCACAACGGACAAGGGTCTGATCACAAAGATGTACAAAGAACTCATAAGACTCAAGAAAAATAAAGTAAAAAACCCAATCAAAAAATGGGCAGAAGAACTTAAAAGACACTTCTCCAAAGAGGACATACACATGGCCAACAGGCACATGAGAAAATGCTCAACATCCCCCATAATCAGGGAAATGCAAATCAAGACCACAGTGAGGTACCACCTCACACCGTTAAGAATGGCACACATCAAAAAAACCAACAACAAATGCTGATGAGGATGTGGAGAAAAAAAGGAACCCTGGTACACTGCTGGTGGGAATGCAAGCTAATCCAACCATTATGGAAGACTATATGGAGGTTCCTCAGTTTACTAGAAATGGAACTACCGTATGATCTGACAATCCCGCTCCTAGGAATCTACCCAAAGGACACAAAAACACCAATCCAAAAGAGCACCTGTACTCCTATGTTTATCGCAGCACTATTTGTAATTGATAAGACCTGGAAACAACCCAAAAGTAGATGACTGGCTCAAGAAGATGTGGTACATATACACGATGGAATATTATTCAGCAATCAGAAATGAGAAGTTAGGGGCATTTATAGAAACATGGATGGAGCTAGAAGGAATTATACTCAGTGAAAGAAGTCAGAAGGCAAGAGAAAAATATCGGATGGCTTCACTATTAGGAGGAATGTGAAAGAGCAACAACTACAATAATAACAAAAAAAAAAAAAAAAGAAGAAGAACTAGAAGAAGGGCAATTATAACCAAAAGCAAACAAAAAAATCAACAAGACCAAAAAGTCAAAGATAAACCAAAGGGAATATGGTGGGAAGAGGGGAAGAAGGGGTGGGCAAAGACAGGGATGAGGGCAGATAGAGCACAAGGGACTGAGGTGATGGTGCATGGGTGGAATGGTGGTGGGTACTCCCTGGGGAATACAAAGGATGCCAAATATAATTAAATAAATTTTTAAAAAAGAAGTAAAATACTAGGGACTACAGTGATAGCACACAGGTGAATTGGTGGCAAAAATTCTATGGGGACTAAACCCTTAGAAAAGCAAGCAAACATTGTAAGAAAAAATAAAGAAAGTATTTTATCCTAAGGGGGAAAAAAAAAAAAAGAACTGACACTAAAAGATATACACCCAAAAAATGCAATATAAAAATATGCAAAAGTCATGATTAAAAAAATTAAATGTCACCAAAAACCATGAGTAATCAGCAGATAGGAGAAAGTGATTGATACAAAGGATAAAATTATCTCTGGCTGAGATTAATCAGGCAGCCCGCGGGGGCCACACCTGGGTTCTTGGGGTTCTGGCTGGCCATAAAAAAAAAAAAAAAGAAAAAAATTATCTCTGGCTGTATTAGAGGAGCAAAGAAGAGGACTTGTAGAATCAGGATAGAATTGCAAGAACTCCAGCTGTTTAGGCACCAGTGGATTATCTGGCTGTACACAGCATGTTGAAGTACTTTATATATTCTTTATGGTTGACAATTTAAATAAATATATATAATTATTTTACTTTTGGGCCATAAAATTTCCCTTTTGACTTATAGTTGGCAACGTCTGTCTCATACTTCTTTAGGTTAATGCCTTATTGTAAGACTAATTTTCACTGTCAAATAAGTTATTCCACATCTTGTCCACCTTCTTTGCCATGCAGCTACTAGAGATGCCAGGGTTTTATGGATATGTTCTAAATAACCATGTTGAAAATGAAAAACAACAACAGAATAAGTCTTCACATGCTTGTTACTTGTTAGGATTAATTTAGCATAGTGGATATCACAATTATGTATAATACAGAAGTCAGGGACTTGTTATTTTTAACAATGGCTGTGATTGGCTCATTTCACTTATCAAGGTATTCCAGTTTCATCTGTGCTATCACAAATGAAAAAGTTGTCTTCTGTTTTAAAGACTAGATAATAGAGACTAGCAAACAGTATAGTCAGGATGGTGAAAAGTGATCTTATAAAACCCAAGGCAAGATGTCAGCTTATGATTTCTTTGTGCAGAGTGCAGAGAGGACTATAAGAAGGAAAATTCAGTGGCCTTGGTCAGTTTTGCAGAATTTTCCTAGAAGTGCTCAGAAAGGTGTTAGATGTGTCTGGGAATGAGAATTCTATGTCTGATGAAAAGACAGAAACAGATAAAATACAGTATGATTGGAAATAAAGGATTATGGAACAGCTGGTAGGCAAGCAAAAAGAAAGTTCTCCTAAAACCACCGAAGGGCCTCCATCTAGATTTGTCTTGTTCTGTTCAGAACTCTGCCTTGAGATCAAGCTCATGAACCCTGGCGTCTCTAGCAGATTCATGGCAAAGAAGGTCAGTAAAATGTGCAATAACTTAAGTGACAGTGAAAACTAGCTTTACAACAGTAAGGCATGAAGCTGAAGAAGTGTGAGAAGGAAGTTGCCAACTATAAGATAAAAGGAAAACTTCATGGCTCCAAAGTGTTAAAGGTGCCAGGCAAGGTAGGAGAATAAAATTAAAATGATGAATAGGAGGAGGAAGAGGAGAAATACAAATACATTTTAAAAAAATACTGTTTCTCCTTGTGAAAACCTGAGAGTTGGGGAGTATTGTAATTGACTCATCTCTGATCTGAACCTTGTCTGTTGCCCCCTCTAGATGTAATCACACAACAGGGTAAGATTGAACTCTTTCAAAGTGCTTTGTGGTTTATTTATTTTTTAAAAAAGATTTAATTATTTATGCATACAAGTACAGCCAGAGGTGCGGGGAATGAGAGGATTCACCAATTATTTCACCATAATAATGAGAGGATTCACCAATTATTCACTGATTTATATGAAAGGAGTTATTCACCAGAGACAGAGTGGGAAATTATTCACCAGAGACAGAGTGGGAAGCACAACAGGTGGGTTGACTGAAATACACTTCAGCGGAGGGGGGAGCAGTGGGTGTGGCAGGAGAGGTCTGCTGTGCCATGTGGGTCACTTCTCTGGCCAGGGATCGAACTTATGTTGAAGTGGCTGCAGATGTTTCATAGTATGGTGCTTAACCCCTTGCCCAAATGGGGAGGCCCAGGAGTGTCAGTAGTCTAGATGATTGGCTATGGGAGCCTGGCACATCCTGAAATGGGGTCAAATTTGTCCTTATTTCCCAATGTTTCTAAAAGTGAAAAGGTTGCTCATTTTCTCCTTCCTCTAAAATTTTAAGTTCTCTGGCATTTTCTTTTTTTTTTTTTTTTTAATTTGTAAGGTGGTGGTAACTCTCTGATTAGCTGCCAGGATACTTGAGTTATCAACTATCTACAGCATAAATTGCTGCTCCCTTCATGTCATTTTTTTTTTTTTTGAAAACCCATTGGACTAAATGGTAAACTACATTGGTTTTAAATCTATCAGATTTCAGTTAGAACTCATGTAGCATTTACATGTATATTGGAAATATGATTATTGATAGGAAACAAGGTTTAGAAACAGTAATAGAGTGTTCTTTTGGATTTTCAAGACCTTCAGTCTCATATTCAATTCATGGAAAGATGAACTTCTTGGAAAATACTATCTTGTTACAAAATGCCATTAACTCCCAATAATTGTAAACGCATTAACTAATAACTAAAGATGTGGTTTTGACAGCTTTAAAAATTTTGTATGCAGTTTTAATGACAGAGGAACCTCAGTTGTCAAAATTTCTGAGTGTCAAATTGATCCTTGTTGCTGATGATCTGATTGTTCTATAATGTGCCAATGCTTAATTTCAGAAAAAGAAATAATTTTATGAAGAAATTAATTACATGAAAATGAATTTATTCACTAGATGTGAATAAGATTAGAAATACTTTTCTAAAAAGATGAAAAAATAGAATAAAATAAAATGCCTTAAACAAGGTTAAAGAATACTATAGAGATACTACCCTGGGAAAGTGCATGAAGGAATCTTTGTCAAGGAGAAGGAATGTATTATTTTGTTTTCTGCTGTTTGAATAATATCTTTTTTACTTAATTTTCAAAAACCTAATAATATAAATAGTGAAAATTTCAATTTATTTTGGAATTAAAATTGCCTTTTGGAATTAAAAAGCTTTATGTTTTTGTCAACTTCTCTTTGTTTTTTTCATTAGCTAAATAAGTTCCTTTCATATAAATGACCATAACTTTATCCCTAATAATTTCTCGTGTTCAATGTTGATCTACCTTTGCAAACCTTCTGCTTTTTTCTGATTTCTGTATGCTCATGAGTTACTTGCTTTTCTTTCACTTTAAAAGTTTTTTCCAAGTTAATAAGTCTTCAGAAATATTTTAGAATCCCTCGCTATGCCCTATATGTAAAATATTCAATAAATATATATTTAAAATTAAGTTCACTTCAATACCACTTTTCTCTGCTTCTTCCTTAATATGCAGACTTACATGCACATCTCTTTTTTCTCTTTCAGAACTATAATTTCCTTCCCAAAACATACATATAAACACACATCATAACTCTGATAAACACTATGAAGAAGAAATTTATTTTGCTGTTTAAACTTATTTTAGGGATGATTGTCATTATATGGTTTAACTTTTATCTATTTTATACATATCATGGAGATGTTTACCATGAATACACAGACACACACATATATATAGACACACATATATATGTGTAGTATCAAGTATCTGTAAAACACAAATAGAAATTTGAAATATTTTTATTAAAAATTTTCACATTTAAGCAATATACTCATTGTTGATTTGGGTTTTATCAGGTTTTGAAAACAAAAGTTTATTTTTTTATTCAAATTGATGTTTGAACATGACATGTTTTCAACAGATATAAAAGTTATAGTTTTCCATCTTAGTTCTGAACATCTATTCCTGTATCATGAGAATTAAATAACATAATAAACTTCCTTAAAACGCTTTATTTTTAATCCAACGTAGTGCACAATCTAGATTAGTGTTTGTCTTTTCACCAATGTGTTTTAAAAATAAATGATTTCTAGAAATATTCTTATTGTGTCTCTTTTTGGTAGAATAAA
The DNA here is from genome assembly GCA_019455555.1 of Galemys pyrenaicus. Classification (NCBI taxonomy): domain Eukaryota; kingdom Metazoa; phylum Chordata; class Mammalia; order Eulipotyphla; family Talpidae; genus Galemys; species Galemys pyrenaicus. The sequence goes on along the minus strand of JAGFMF010011678.1, from coordinate 8,839,479 downwards.
AAAATGATATATAGAACTACTACCATTGATATTTCACAGGATAAGTTATTGCTAAATATCCTGAGGTACATACTTAAAATACAGATTCAATGTATTTCAAATGCTTGTATAATTTATGGAATATGATATACATAGTTCTCTGTTCTTCAGAGACTCTACTAATGCATTAGGAGCCAAGATAAATATCAGAACAGATTTTGTATATTTTACAACTAATGTCACCTTCTTGCCCATTCAGACTTTGTGGTCTTCTCTCAAATTTCATAACTAGTTTAGGAATATTTGATACAATCTAAGTAGTTTACTCACCTTTTCCCAATATATATATAATAAAGCTAATTTTCTTTTTTTTTTAATGTTACTGTCCTCAGTTACATAAAAAGAAAAACATACATTTCAAGCTCTCTTATAGATTTTAACTCACATGAAGAGTGTGATTGAATTTCTCAAATCCATTTGTAATATAGATCTATAAAACATTGTAATATGGTTGACAACTGAATTTAATAAAATACACTCATTCATTGATCAGACAGATAAAAATTTATCAACAATCACGAAAATAAATGAAATAATGTCTTATTATATTAAATGAAGGGTACAATTTAAACCCTACCATCAAGGAGGGTAATAGAGAAGTATCAAAAGCAATGAGTACACCATTCCATTCTTTATTAAAATATCTATAGTATCTTATTTTGTTAAGAAACTTTTCAGATTGATGTAAATAAAATAAAAGAATGAGATTTGGAAAAATAATTCCATTTTGTCATTGAAATTTGATTTTAAATTGTATTACTGCAAAGCAATATGGTATTCTTATGATTTCAAGATTTTCCTTATGTCACTAAATATTTAAATAGAGCTTCCTAATATGACAATGTCGGGAAAAAAGAACAATTAGAGAAGAAATGTAAAATTATAAGAATGTAACTGACAAAAAAAGGCAGCACAAACTGAGTAAGAAATCTATTCTTGTATCTAATGCCCTGTGTATGTAAGTGCTTAATACTCTTTTCGCCACAACAGTGCCATTATCTTCCATTAGATCTGTTTTACATTTCATCTGGCTAACCTATGCATCTATAGTGATCAGCCAGATGAATAACACCTAACATTTGTTCAATGTATGAACAAGATGTCAATTCAAAAGTGAAAACTGTAAAAGTTAGAATAAATTTTAGAGGCACAACAATTTATACATTTTCTATATAGAGAGAAGAAGCATGTTAGAGACCCACAGAGTATCTGTGTGGAGATAGGGTGATTAATGAACTGAAAGGCAAACTGATCTGTTGGATTAAAGATGAGAGTCATTTAAGGGTTACCAGGAGGTAAACCAGAGATGACTTGCTGAATGTGGAGTCCTGTGAATCCAGTTTAGGAGGTATGCATTACATCCATCAATAATAAATAAATGAATAGGGAAAATATTTCTGACATGAAAAATACACTGTTTCCAAAGTAAAGTACACTATTAAAAATGTATTTCCAGTAAAACCTGTATAAATTTGAATTATGTTCTAAATAAGTAAATTTAGAGTACAATGATTTGTTACAACTGAACTAGCTTTTGTTTACTTTTTGTAAAATCTAACTTCCTGGCTAAGTATCCTATTTAGATTTGCTTATACAGCTAACTACCACTGTGCATAACTTCCAGAATGGGAAATTAGCCGGGCTAATTTAACCACCAGGATTCCAGTCTAATCCTGTTGATGTATTCCTGATAATTAACAATCTGTGAGCAGCTGCATTGTCTGATATCCAATATACAGCACAAGGAAAATGATCATTTGTACACTGTGGATTCAGTGGACTAAAGGAAAGAGCATTTTTTTATTAATAGCAGCACTTTTCATAAATTTTATGAGTTAATAGGGTTCAATTAATGTTGCCAAGTGGTGTGCTTCATACATATGTCTCTGGGGTTTTGCAAAGTTGAGAAGAATGTATAATGAATGGTTGAGCAGTTATATTGGTACCCCCGTAATTAGAGAACGAGTAATTAATGTGCATCTGTGTTAGGCTTCTGGGTGCTGTCAACCACCCTGTAGTGTGCAAAAAAAGAGAAATTATGAGCTTGGCAAGGGAATACAGATTTTCTCTTTTTCTTAAATTTTAGATCTACATCTGTGTTTAATTAGAAGAAGAAATGAATTCCCATTAACACCATTAGGTAACATGCTATGATTGGTTTAAAGCCTACATGGACTGTGAAACTGATCAAGAAAGCTCCAGAGATTATAATGGAAATGTTTAATTTCAGGACTATAATTTAATAAAATAAGGTTGTTGAATAGTCCCACCTGATTGTTAGAGTACCTTCTGCTTTTTCTTACTGTTGGTCAATCTAATACTCTGAGTGATCTCAATAAAACTACAGAGCAAAAGTGAGCTAACCACACCCACAAGTGGATTTTTTTTTCTAGCCATGAAGGACAAGATTAAAAAAATTACCTTGTAATAGGTTCATTATACAAAAAATGCCATACATTAATGACAGCATAAAATAGTTTACTAAAAGTTGAGAGTCACAGATGATGCAGTTGACTAGCTGTGCTAATACTTTGGTTTCCAGAGAGATTCAAATTAAATTGCTTTTATCTCCTGGAGCAGAATAACATTTCATATTCCATATGACAATAAAATGTATCCTGAGGGCGAGTAGTATGTCTGTACTTTTAAAATGAACAGGCATGATTTAATTAGTATGCAAGAACCTAGGCCCAGATTTTAAGAGACAGATGACTCTCCTGAGTTTTCTTGTTCAGTGGCCCCCTAAAATTCTGCTTTTTCAAAGAGTAACTGAGTGACTGTATTTGTAATTAAACATTATCTTTACTTAAAGTTTTTGTAACAACCTTCCAAATAGTCCATTGAGATATTAACATAAAATGATATTCATTCTTTCATATATAATTATATTAGAAACCTGCTATGCATTATCAGCTTTGAATCAAGAATTTTTGGAAAAAGATTATGTTTTGGACATTAACAAATTATACAAGCAAATTAATGGTGGATAATTTTATCCACAGGAAAGCTTTAAAGCAGGATGCAAACTGTTAACTTCTTATTTATAGATATAATATTTAGGGAATATCTATCTTAAATTTAAAATCATTTCTCCAAAAATTTTAGTCAAGTAAATAATATATTATCAAATGTATAATGTAAATTCTTATGCTGATCAATTAAATAATTAAATGATTATGATCTCTGTTTTTTCTCATTCTAATATCTGATAATTCACATAAAAATTGAAAAGGATTTCTTTTAAAAATGAAATATTGTAGTGAGAACTGCATTTTCGTAAGTGCATTTTAGTAAATTATCTGAGTATTGTACTTTAGAAATTTGGGTTAATATGACTGAATGAAACTATGCTTCTATCACTAGGTAATATGACATTGATTAAAACACTTAGCTTCATCATTTACTTTCTTATCTACAAAAGGTGAAAATGATGTCTTTATCACAAAGGAAATTAGTGTATGTAAATAGAATTATTAGGCATGATGATAATGAAGAAAACGATGATAGCAAATGTGGGTAAACATTGCTAGCAGATTAATAATAAGTGAAGCAAATTGAAGATGGCCTTAAAATTATTTGCTTCACATCCTGTTGCTAGATGGGATTGAGTTCACCTCTGTTTATATGTGGACTGAACATTGTAACTCTTCTGACAATGAAATGCAACAAAAGTTCTAGGACTAATAATATTGGATGATAAAAAGCTGGGCAACCTTGGATCAGATCTGTGGAAAGGACTGTCTGAGCTACCCTTAGGCAATCCAGCAGTACTCTTACATTATAAAAATGTAACATAATATTTTAAAAATTTTAGTTGATAATGATGATCATGTTAAGTTTCAACTTAAGTAAAAAAAAAAAAAAAAAAAGCACACTTCCTAAACACCAAGGGTGAATTTCAAATGTCTAACTCCATTTTTTGATATTTACTGACAATTTGTAAGCCTACTCTCTTTTTCCATCCAAAATTAGGACAAGTTGATAAAGAAGCCTGGGACTTGCTCTTTTTATATAAGAAGGAGATTCAAATGACATAATCCTCTTGTCTACCCTTGGGGATACTCATTCCAGCCCCTCTACTCTTAAATACCTCAAACCAGTCCCTTTCCTTGATCAATTAAGCCATGTTTTGACAAGTTTGGTTATGCTGCCCTGATTTTATACCTTCTTGGTTGCATATTATCAACCTTGACATTTAACCCAAATTCTGGATGTGTTCCATGCTGTTTGATAGGGTAGCTACAACATCCTAGAAATATAATTTTTTTTTTAATGTTAGGAATGGTGTTCACAGACCAAGTTTTGAATTCTTAGACTACATCATAGATCTCTATCAGGTAGAATGATTGAACCATGCTCTCTTTTTTTTTTTTTTAATTAACTGTAAAATTCTTATTTGGAATATCTAAAAAATATATATTTCACTATATACTTATTAGGATGGCTAAAATTTATCTCATTTATCCACCATGTATGTGTGAATTTACTTCTGGACTCCCAGTTATGTTCTGTGGATCTATTCGACTGCCTTGATGCCAGATTCATTCTATTCTAATTTCTGGAGCTTTGTGATATTTTTGAAATTAGGAAGTGTGTGGCCTCCAGCTTTGTTCTACTTGTGCAAGATCACTATATCTATTCTGGTATTTTGGTGGTCCCATATGAATTTTTGGGACTGTAAAAGTTACCATTGGAATTTTTATATGGGTAATATTAAAATTGTATATTGATTAGAGTAGTATGGACAATTTCACATTTATTTGTTTCTTTAAATTTCTTTCATTAATATTTTGTCATTTTTAGACACTTTGAGAAATAAGAATTTCTCAAAAACGTGTGTACAAGTGACCATGAGATATATTTAAAATGTTCAACATTGAAATCAAAACAATGATGTCTCACTTTATACTTCTTTGAATGGCTAATATTTTTTAAAAAAGATAAGAAGTTTTTGAAGATTGTGGAGAAATCAGAACACTTATACACTCTTGGTGGGAATATAAAATGTGCAACAGCTTTAGAAAAACAAAAAAATAAAAATAAAAGTATGACATGATTCAGCAATCCCAGTCCTGGCATAGATGCAAGATAATTGAAATTAGGAACTTGAACAAGTATCTGTGTTCCCTTCTTCATTCTAGTACTATTCACTCTATCTTTTTCTTCCCACATCAGGTCAAAGTTCTACATCTTTCTTCAGTTATTTACACTGATTTTACTTTAAGTGTTTAAACCTTACATTTCCTTCTGATCTTTAGCACACTCCATGACTTGACTAGCAGTTTATTTTTCCATCTTATCAGCAATAAAATCTAAATACTTATTTTTCAGTATGTGATAAAGGTATTGAAATAAAATATAATAAAGTTATAGTGTAAAGCAAAATTAGGCTGTTGGAAAAATATACTCAGGTAATCATTATATTTTAGCTTTAATGAGGTACTTTATACTTTGAGACCTGATTGCTTTTACAGTTAGAAAACACCATAGCACATTACAGTTAATTACAAAGAATTTAATTTAGAGATGAATATACAAAAAGCAGAGTTCATAATTATTATAATAAAATCTCAAGAGAATTTAAATAATAGGCATGCTATTTTTCTTTAAAGTTTAAAAATCAGTTTTTTATTCAGCAAGAAATGTCTGACGAGGCTTTTATGTAAATAATTTTAAAATACTTTACCAGAACAAACTCAATGCTGAGTTCTGAGCTATTAACAACAAAATGTGGAGTTAAATTTTGGCAACTCTGAAAATAACTTCACAGTTATAAAAGTTTAAAAAAATCAGAAAAGAGCAACAAAGGAAATACTATATTTTATAATATAGCATATTTTGATGGAAAAAACAAATTTTTACTGGTAATAAAGGTCACTTTATTTCATTATATACCAAAAGTAGCAGAAGAGACACAATTAACTATGTAAAACAATGAAAAAACACATTTTATAAGCACAAAATTATATAAAGGAAAAAGTTGATATTACATTCTGACTATATTCTTGTGGAATAAACTATGACCTCCAACATCATCTCAGAGTTCAAATTTTACATTTTTACTAAAAAGATTTATTAAATAATATAAAATATAATTCCCTGAGATAAATGTAAAATATCACAGTGTGTATATATATGTATGTATATATATATATATATGTATACACACATCTGTGCGCATTAGATCACATTTTATTATATTTATGATATTTTATTTGATATCAATGCTAGGTTACTTTACTATTCTAAATTTCAAAATGCTATCTCTCATTTTTCAATGTCATTTTTTTTTCATGACCTGAGTTTTTCTTTGCTTTTAAAATATATATTGTTAGTGAACATTATTTGAATTTATAATTTACACTATTGGAACCTATGGTGGAGATCTAGTACATATAAAATTTTGTTTTATGAATTTGCAAATATGAAACTCCAAAACACCTGTATATATATATATATGTATGTTTGTCTGTGTATGTCCACACATACTAACATGTGTGCATGCACAAGTAGATACATAGATAAAATGAAATCTTCAAAAAATGTTTCCCCTTTCTTAATTCTAATTTAAGTTTGCATTTTATTCTCTTTCTTCCCTATATTTCAGTTACTTAGTAGACAAATGGAATGCTCAATTTGCTTACTATTTATATTCAATGCTGAAAAACATCAGAGCTCTTTGTTTCAGAACTATTTTATCCAGCACTCTGAAGAGTTCAACAATATATTTGTGCTAAAATATATCTATACAAAATCAAGTGTCATATGTAATTTCTTTATAGGCGCTCAACCACTGTCAGAGATAATTTCAAGGACAGCATTTTAAACTGCACTGGGTCGTGTTAAATATTACTCTCCAGGAAGTAAAGAATCATTATCACTATGTTATGATAAAATGAGTAAATATAAGAACTACTAGATCAAATACATTTTACTTACTTTTATCATTAAGAAAGTCATATAAAATATGACATAAGAAGAAAGGTTAAACAGCCTGTCCTTTCAATATCATACTGGGGTACTACTTAACAAGCACTCTAAGGCTTATTTGATTCTTTTGAAGAATGTATTTTTACATGTTTTGTTATTTATTAATCAATTAGAGCTAAAATACCAGAAAATTCTGTGTTAGACTGTGCATCTGATGTAATAGAGTAGTAAAGAATCCCTCTATTGTAGGAAAAAAAAATCAAAAGATCTATATTCTTTCAGTGATGTTGTCTTGTTGCATTTTCATTTTAACTGCCATGAATAATTGCAAATACTGCAAATATTTTGATACTTATAAGGTGTTATGAAACACTACAGAATGTACTCAAGGTCTATAAAAAGGACAGAAAACAGGACAGAAAAAGAAAATAGTTCGGGAACCATTTGGAAGAGATGCAAAACACACCAAGGCTTACTCTCCCTGAGATTTTTCTAACTTGCACAAAAATGGACAGTCTTCACACTGAACTCAGAATAGTTGTGCAAAGAATCTAGGTTTCACATAGCTCCAAACAGGGTTTCCCCGTTTTTTGGTTTTGGTTTTTGTTATAATATTCCTTGACCATAGTGCCTAAACTGTTAAGCTCATCAACAAGTCCTCCTTGTTACCAGGAATTTGGTAAACCAGGTAAACAAGTTCATATTTTAGCCAGGAGTCAAGCCAGATATCCTAGCATGTGAAAGACAAATATAAACTGTTCCCTTCTTTTTTTTTTTTAAAGACTTATTTATGCATACAAGAAGTGAAGTACAGGCCAGAGTTGTGTGGGGTTGATGCTGGTGGTGAAAGTATTCACCAGAGACAGAGTTGGGAACAGAACAGGCAGTTTGACTGAAGTACACTGCTGAGGGGAGCAGCGTGCCAGACAGCAGAGGTCTGCTGTGCCATGAGAGTCAGCTTCCTGGCCATGTGGGTCAGCTCCCTGGGTGAGGAGGATTGAACTTTTGCTGCATTGTCTGCAGATAGTTTCATAGTGCTGAGACTTAACCCCTTGCCACCAGGGAGGCCCCTGAACTGTTCCCTTGTAACTACTCAGTGACTCTGTCCTGAAGAATAGCAGTTTTACATTCAATGCTACAATTTAAAAATTTTTTATTGCCTAAACTTGACAATGTTTTTTTGTAATGCTTTTCTAATTGTATATTTTCCTTATTAATATGTTTACAATTTTTGATATGCATTTATTTACAATTTTATGTTATATTTAAATTTCTTAAGTTATATATGAGTACATTCATCCCAAATGTATATATTCATCCCCAAATCTTTTTCTTTTGACTGACACTTCTCTTCCTTTTGTGACTATCTTTGGTTTGTTCTTTCATGGTTGTTTGTGTCCTTTGATTAAGAGAGTGATGTTCTCAGGGCTTCTTTGGTGGCCAAGGGCTTGAGTCTTTGTGCTATCAGCGTCAGCACGGTCACCTGAGTTTAATCTTGGCCAAGGAACTAACCTATGCAAAGCAGACCTCTCCTGCCTCACCTGCTGCTCTCCTCAGCAGTGCATTTCAGTAGATCTGTCTGTTCTTCTCCCCACTCTGCCTCTGGTGCCTCCTCTCACCCCTGCACCTCTGGCCTACACCCCAGTTTTTCTATGTATGCATACATTTTTAAGAATTCACACTTTGTAAATTCAGGTGTCCAGATGCCTTATGAATGGATTTCCAAATTATTATTTCATGTAACAGAAATTACAAGAGACAACTTGTTTATTGAGGTTATTGCCTGCCCTAGTGTAATTTTGTGCTTTCACAATATTGAGTATATTTTCCTCCACACTCAGTATAGAAACAAAATTTCATGGGGATAACTGAAAACAGTGGAAACCCTCTCATGGTCTTTCTATTTATAGCTGTTGCATTCATTCGCCTCATCTACTGTGGTAACCCTTATAGTATTCCAAATGAATAAAGAATTGTGGTAAATGAAATCCCTTTTTTTCTACTTTTTATCTCTCTGACAGACAGCGGGATGCTTGCAATGAAGCCCTCTTTCCTTAATCAAAATCTCTCCAAGCAACTGGGATACGTATTTATTTCTTTTATTTTCCCACTATTAAGTAGATGAAAATGGGCTGATTGAAAAAAGGGGCATGTTAGAGTAAGATTAAAAATTAAAATTTGATGGTAGTTACAAAGATAGATCAAAGTTGTTTTCCCAAATATTTCTGTAAGATCATGAGAAATTAGTGGATTTATTTGATTGAAAATCATCTGTTTTTGGGTAAATATTTCAAAATGTTTGAGAGGAAATATCTTTATGACCCATCTGACTTGTAATTTAATAATACTTGCAAAGATAAAAAGAAATTCGTAGATATCCATTAAATAGTGTAATGATAACCTGTTTTTACCTCAGTTCTCATTTTGTAGGCTTATCTTTGGGTTGAGTAAAATTCGATGGTATGGAGAAAATCATACATAAACAGTTCCCATAACCTCTATGAATGTCTTCAGTGTTATGGATAGAACAGACATCTCATATTTGAAGTTATGAGTTTTTGAATTTAAACACTAGAAAACCAGTCTCCCACAAACTACCTTTTTACTAACATCTTTGCAAAAACAAAAACAAAAACAAAACAAAACAAACTCACAAACTCTCACATAAAGGATTCCAGCTGCTTTGTTGAATTTTCACATATCAGCTAAGTCAAGCACCCCACCAGTCACAGGTGACAAATAATGCTTGAACATCTGCTTACTAACAATATAATCTGGCTCATTTACTATCACCAGTTTCCTGGTATTGTGCCCACAGGAGATCTTCAATAAATACTGAATGAAACACTCCTACCTGTTGAGAAGAATAAATAAACTTATAGGACCTGGGAGAAGTGATGCTATAGATTTTCTTTTCTTTTTAGAAGAAATGGTTGCAGACCATGTGAAACTTGTGAAATACACTGGACATCACTGCCTTTTGATAACATGGTCTGAGTTTAGGATGAAGTCTGGAGCAGTTTACCCAGGAAATCTAAAATAGGTTAATGCCCCTGAGATTGTTTCTTGGGTTTGGGAGGCTGATAATTTCAATTTCTGCTCAGTTTGTTTCCAGAGCAAGCAGTGATCCAAATGATTAAACTTCTACCACTGGGGATAGTTAGAATTCAGAGTTTCAGATAGCTATGAACGAGTCAACAAATTGCAAGCTGCTTGGCTTAATGCCCATAAGAAGAGTTAGATTTAAATATTCTTAGATAAGCACTGAAAATCAATAAAATAAGGCATGTTCTTTTTTCAAAGCTGCAACAATGTATATTTTCCATTAAAATGTATAATCTTAAAAAGTAAAGATCAGTTATCCTAAAACCATATTTGAAATTAATTAATATAAATATATAATAAATCCACCAAATAAAATAATTTATATTTTATTTTAAATGTATAGATTTTTATGATAGTAACATAGCATGTATTTTCTTTTCCAAAATTTTGCCTGTGTACCTTATATATGCTGTATCATCTTCTCTCAAGAGTTATTTCATAACTTTTCTTTCTCTTCACACACCAGCACAAAATAAGAACATGGGGCAGAAAAAAAGTTTTTACTGGTGGATTACTAGGTATCGTTTTAAAAGGTGCCATGCCCATTTCCACTCCTTCATTCCTGGACCCGTTAATCCTGTAGAAACAACACCAGATGCTGTCCACTGGTTTAGAGCAGACACAGCCTTGAATAGGACACTGCTCCAGTTCGACACACTTTGGCCACCTACCTGTCCATGCATCTTGTTCCTCATAAGTCACCCCATTATTCAGTCACATAAACAGCTTGTGGATAGTGGGGATCATGGTAAGACCAGTGAATTCCACGAACATGTCCTGTTGTGACACTGTATTTGCTGAGAGATCAATTCAGAAGCAGTGTGTATAAATGTCAGAATGCTGATAATGCATTCTGTAGATCTCTGGACCAGGTTTGAAAATAAGGATTGCATGTAGGTAAAGCAAATCCATAATCAGTAAGAACAAAATGCTGCTCCTTCCAAGATGGAAGTAGACTAGTGTAATTAACTGAACCTATGAATGTAGCTGGCTGATCACCCATAAGGAATTCTGCCCTATCAGGGCACTTACTGTTGGCAGATTGGTACCAGTTGTGACTGTAGCCAGATCATCCTTAAGGAGAGGTTATCCATGCTGCTGAGCCCATACATCACGCCCATCCCTTTACCATAACCACTTTGCTCATGAGTTCACTAGGTAATGACAGGACTTGTTAGAGAAGGAGACTGACTGGTATCCACAAAATGTTCAATCTATTGCACTTGAGCACTGAAGACTTTCTGTGGTGAAGTCACTCTTCAGTAAGCTCTCACATTAGACACCACTACATTCACACTCTGTCCATTCAGAGTTTTATTCACACAAGTCTCCCCCAGACTGCTATTTCAACAGACTTCCAATTATATTTCTTCCAAATTTCTGATCATCTAGCCAAACCACTGGTCACTATTTATGAATTGACATAAATGCATAATGATCCGAATGAAATTTTTCAAAGGTTAAAAAATTGATACATAACCTTTATGTGACAATTTTGTAATTCTTTAGAATGAAGGATGATGTCATAATCTTCAAAAGAAAACTTTCACTGGAAGACATATTTTCTTCGTTTTTATTTTTGCTTATAGATTGAAAGTCTCTAATTGAATCTATACACTTTGGCCACCTACCTGTTCATGCATCTTGTTCCTCAAAAGTCACCCCATTATTCAGTCATATAAACAGCTTCTGGATATATATTTCAAATATAATATATTTTGAAAGCATGATATATGTTGATGATCCAATATTTGTTAACTATAATTATAATTGAATATTACATATATTATAACTATATATTGATTAATATAATGAAATTATATAATTAATTAATTTGGTGATGAGTAGGGAAACTGTCCATTTAAATTTTCTACTTCACACAAGCTTTTAGTAGACATACAAAACTTTCACAATTAGTTGAGAGTATAGATCTGTATAAGCTCAAAAAAGTCACATATAATGAATGTGATTAAAACAGAGTTACTATCTGTATTTCCTTGAAGTGACTAGTATTAAATTTTATCACAAGTGATAACTTTAAAAATTACCACTTTAATTATGAAAATCAAGTTAATAGCCAAGAATGGTTATAACACTAGATGTTTATGTTTAAGTCTATAATTTATATTCCTTTCTTAAAAGATAGTTAAGAACACTCTGATATTCTTTAATACATTTGTACTAGGGTAAAACCAGTAATGATTTTTTAAAGTATCTTTATTTCTTTTTAAAGCCTGATGAACAGAAATATCATAAAAGATTATGATAAATAAGAGATTCCATCATTATATCTGTTCCAGGTTCCTAGAGAATTTTATATGTCAAAACAGATGGTATTTGGCAAGCAAGTGCCTGAAACTTAGATATATTCACCAGAGGTGCTCCTGGAAATAGATCTGTGAGTACAGAGGGAAAGACACTTGTTTGCGACAGCTTTTCTAACAAAAGATCATTTAGTAAGCAAATCATACATGAAAGGATACTGATGAGGTTAATAAGAGGACTGTCTGCAAGCTTGCCACTGAGGAATATAATTTGAAGAATAATGATAAGAGAGGATTAGTGTGCCTGGGCAAAATCAACTTTGCAAATTCTGCTTCGGTCCAAAGTGACATGCAGTGAAAATTTTAGGAGAAACTGCAATTAAAAATACTGCTGACCATTTGATTGTACAGTCAATAAATTATTATTCTCAAAACACAGAATATGTTTATGAGAAAACAGTTCAAATACTGTTTTGACCTATGGTACTAGCACAAAAATGTAATAAGATGTATTTATAATAATGATAACTGTAGTATGTTCACAGTACTTAATTTACACAGAATACTCCCAAGTGTAATTTAAATGATCTCATATAATTCTTTAAGACCCTTATAAATTGAGAAATTAAAACAAAAGAAATGATAGCACAACTTTATAATTCGAAATATTCATGATACTTAGACATGGTTTTTAACCTTCAAACAAAAAAATGCATCTGTATTAAAAAAAAAGCCAAAAGGAAGCTCATTAGTAACAGTGATGTTGAAAAGACAAGTGAAATTGAAAGTAATTTTGTTTTAATCAATTAATATCAAGCAATGATATGTTTAGACACAAGGGAGAATTTTCTTAAAAAAGGTTCTAGAAGTAAAAAGCTAAAATACTGATACTACAAAAATTGCTACATATGGCTATATCTGTTTGTGTATGTCTCTGTTTCTCAAAAATTATAGGCCATTAATTATGCCATTAATTACATTTCAATTTTTTTAAGTAATTTATAGTAATTAGGTAGCAATGGAAAGGAAAAGCAAGTTTAAAATCCTGTCACTTCTCTAAAATTATCTATGTTTTGTGATATATTCTTTGAAAAATTTCTAGTCCTAGAACAAGTTATGTATAAATGGAGCTCACAGAGTTTACTATTATTTCTTGAGAGAATATCATTGTTCCAATTCTCACCTAATGGTATTCATTTACTATCACACGGTTTTGACATGGTAGACCAAGAAAGGTTGGTAAGCAACCCAGTCCTTATCATGCTCTGCACACATAGCAACTGACTTAGACTGCTACAAACTAAATATTTCCTGAATGTAAATTGCTTCGAAATGTAGACAAGTACTATTTTTTCTAAGATAAACAACTTTCTTTTTCTAAACTTTGGATAACTGGGTTTCTGTTATCACATTCTTTTTAGACAGAATATAAAATTTTAATTCCAATTTCTAACAAAACCTGGAGATTGGAAGATGAAAGTGAAGTACATAAATATTGACTTCCACAAAGTTAATTTTATTGGAAATGTTAACACCTATTAGAAAAGTGAGTTTATTGTTAGTTATTATTATAAGTAGAAAGTCTTCTGAAAATGCCACTATCATTAATAACAGATACCATTTATGTAGCTTCCACTCTTAGTTTCTAATTCAAGTATTTAAGAAAGATTACACATTCTTCACAAATCTGTTTAGGAAACAGTATCAAACAGCCATTTTACAGATAATAGAACCAAAAGAAAAAGAGGGGAAGTTTAAACAGTAATTAAAATAGAGAAAGCTGAGCTAGATTTGCATTCCAACTCACAGGCTCACTGCTCAGATTAGTTCTTACACCAATTTAGATATTACTATAACATTAATATCATTCCTGTTGTTGTTTATTATTATGACTGTTGGTGATATTACTTTGCCTTAAGACAGCAAGAGAAATGTTGGAAGCATCTAAGAGGAAGGGATATTTTTCAAATCCATTTTGCTTCCAGGCAAACAGGTCAAATATCAAGGGACTGTTGGCAGAGTCCTGGGTTAACATGTATATATAACCAAAGCAGTTTCCAGCTTAAACTATGTAATTTATTGTACTACATATTTTTAATATTCCACCAGTGCAATAAATATAAATATATTTTTTTCTTCCTTTGGGTAACTGCATAACTTGATAACACTTGCTTGAGAAATACATAGAACTTCAAATTCCTTAGAATGGATACCATACTCTTCATAAGTTGACTCCAGTCATGTCTCCACAGTTTACCAACATAAACTTGATATCAGTTAATAGACTGATCTCCAGCCCTCTTAACTTTATGATAATTTCCAAATGTACAAGCATATTCTTTTGTTCCTATTTGCATTTACATTAGATAGTACTTGTTCTTGGGAAGGCTTTTCCACATTTTCTCTGCCTTGGATCTTTTCTATAGAAGTGTCCTTCTGCTCCTAATTTAGTGGCGATGTTTGCATAACAATCAATTCAACTAATATTTTTTATGTCATGAATCTAGTCTGAGTGCTAGAGTTAAAGAAAAAGATCTATCCCTTTAAGGAACTTAAAATCTAAAAGGGCAGATAGGGAAACAAGCAGACCGTTTCAGGTTAAATGAGCATTCCAGTTAACTTGACATTTATAGGGTTCATGTGGAATTTATCCATTAAGCTGTCAAAGATTGATTCATAATGCAGAGAGATCACCCAACTAACTCCTTTTACACAGACTACTACTATGGTGCTCTGACACAATTTTCTCTGATAAGCATCAATCAATACCCTAATTAAAACTGATTTTAAAAATTTAGACTTTAATATAAGTTCATGTACCAACCCAATAGCTGTAAAGTTAGGCTAACTTATCCATTAGGCAAGGAACATGTACAGAGGCAAAGTCAAATCTTTCAACTTAAGTTTGTCAAAATTAAGGTGATATTCTGTTCCTGAGATATCTTTCATTGTGTTATTCCTCAATTTATTCAGTATCTAGACAGGGAAGAAGGATGATTTTTATTAAGGCTCCTAAAAGATTCCAACCTTAAAGTATGAGAAATAGAAGTCCTTTTCTGTACGTGGTTCATGTAAATGAATCAGTAGAGGGAACATAAATGCATGGATAGGCTTTTGGTGAGGCTGAGTATCTGACCTCACAATGTGAACTTTCATGAGAAGGTAGGCCAGGTCCATTAGGTTTTTATACTTAAGTTGTAGGAAAGAGGTTTTCAATTTTAGCATACCTTGTATGCTGACCTTTGCTTTATGTACAGTTCTATAGAGCAGTGGTGTCCTTGACTAGCAGAATGAGTATCACCTGCACATTCTCAATTTTGGGTGCAAATCTGGAGCCATCCCAGACCACTTACATTAGAATTGTGGAGTGTGGTGCCAGAAATCAATAATGTCTTAAAGCTCATCAGATGATCCCAATATTCAGACAAGGCTGGAAAACAGTAGTAAAGACGTGGACTTTAAGCAAGAACGAGACCCGCGAGCAAATGCAGAGGTTGGCAACGCAGTAAAGGCAAAATGCCTCTATGTGGGGAATTAGCACATAGCATAAATGAGGGTTGTCAAACGAGAGATAGTGCCGATTATAAACCGTTGGGACGTAAGTGAAGTGAACTCAATGGTTGTTGTCCCCGAGTCATATTTTGAAGTCCTGTTCCCTAATGTGATTGTAACAGCAGGGGGAGCCTTTGAAGGGTAACTCCCTTGTGTTGAATTGGTGACCTTTTGAAGGGGGCCTAGCAAGCTCTTTCCACCATGTGAAGACACAAGATCAACAGTTTTCAATCCAGAGAGACGGCCATAGGGCCGGTGAAAAAAGTTTTCTCAGTTTCTCAGACTGCTTTTTGCCGATGACTTTCCAGCATGCGTAGTCCAGTAGAGAATTTAACAGCCTTGAGATGCAATCCGCATGCGCAGAAAATAGTCCTCCCTGCGCGTGAACTCATACTTAAGTAAACTAGGTATACACTTGGCCCTGCACGCACTTTGTCTGTCAAACATAAAGCAAATAGGGCTCCGGGGACCCTCCACTAAGAGGCTGGGGGCCACTGCTGTGGCAGGAGCCCAAGAGCTGCTGCTGCTGGACGCCTCCGCCGTTGCTGCTGTTGCTGCCACGACCTCCGCTGCTGCCGCCACTGATGCTTTTGTTGCCTCTGCTGCTGCCTCTGATGCAGCCAGGGCTGAGATGCCCAGTAGCCCAGGGAGTCAAGAGAGCCCAGGGGAGCCCGAAGGCCTTGTCATACCAGAGCAGGGGGAGGCTGCCACCGAGCTGCTCCCACCAAGCCAGCCAGAGAGAGAACACTGTTTCTATCAGGGTATCGTGTTGTGCTGTATTAAAGACTCCTTCTTGGCCCTGCATGCGGGCTTCGTCACCTGCCTTTTCATTTGGCGCCATTGAGAACTGGGCAAAGGACTCACACCCAGACCCGACTATGCTGACAACACAGTTTTGGACTGAGTCTCCAGAACGGTAAGAAATACACTTCTATTGTTTCTAAACCATCCATTTGATGGTACTTTGTTGTAGTAGCCTGACTGAATTAAGACCGAGATGACTATATATATTCACCACAAGCAGTTAGGTCAGAGGCACAACTGCCCGTGGCTTCAGAGTGCCAGAACCACATTTCAATATTTGGGTGCAGTGTTTTTTAAATAACAAATGTAGCTTAGGCAATAATTCAGTTATAAAGAGGTCTCTCTCAATGGCGCTCCTTGATTTTAAACTGTAAGAACTCTCCTTTCCGCATGTATTATTTCCTGCTGTTCTGTTGAGTTTTGCTACGTTTAGCAAATAAAGTATGCTGTTTAAACTTGAATTTTAGATAAACATCGTTTAGTATAGTTATATAGGTGTATATCCCAAATATTCCACGGGACATACTTATACTAAAAAAGAAAGTTGTTGATCTGAGTTTCAAATTTAAGTGGACCCTCCTGTATTTTATCTGAGAATTCTTTATTAGTTTGATTCTGTTTAAATTGGTATTATAAAGCTTTTGCTGGTGGTATTACATCAGCTGTTCCACATCGTCTTTTGCTTTTAGAACCAAAAGGAAATTGAAGGAAAATTGAATACGTGTATCTTGTCTATGAAACAGTTATTGAAAATACTCAGAAAATTGCTTTACTGAACCCATGACAGACTGACTCCTAGATAGTCCTTGTTCTTTAATGAAATATATTTAAGAAGTTTGTGTCATTCAGAAATGGGGAAAAAAGTGTTTTGTCTAGCACATGAAAAAGTTTCAATGCCACACCAGGTATCTAGTAACACATGGGACTGACAAAATTAGAAATTTTAATTCTAGAATCCACTGAGAGTGATTTTCCAGCTAAACTGGAACATGGAATGCTAAACTATAATTTTCAAAATGCAAAATCATGACATTCAAATAAGTATAAAATGAACATATGCCCATGATTTAACTCATTATTAAGGACACCATTAATATGTTAAAACTAATTAAAAGGGAATATGAAGAACACATTCAGCATACATATAAGAAACACTTAAATGAATTTGCTAGTAGGTGCAAAACTGGTTAATATTGTATTCACAAGGTGTAGTGAGTGGTAGGAAGGCCCGGAACAGGTTATCTGTGATTCTGGCAGACAGGTCAAGAAGGAGTCTTAGAGCCCTCAGTGGCTTATTCAGGCTTTTATTGCTTCATTATATCAGAGGTGACCAGGTGCATTGCAAGCAGTGGTGGTTGGGGGTGGGGGGCAGGAGGCTGGCAGGCCTCCTAGTCCCTGGGGTATCTTCACTCTCTCTCTGGGCTCTCTCTCTGCTCTTGGCATCCTCATGAAGTCTCCCTTATACGCCAGCCCATGTCTCAGCCCAGGTGCGCCCACTTATGCATGCCCACACCCTACTGGGGGGATGGTGCTCGCCATTAAGCATGTGTGCAGGACCGCAGGTGTGCATCATTGACACCAATGGCAGGAGGTCAGAAAATATCATTCTCAGTCCCTACATATATCCAGTAATATCTTTGGTTGAGTTCTAGGTTTTTGAATTTTTTTCTGAAAACGATAAGCAAAAACTTTCCTAAGTAGGCATATTCTTTAGATGCTGGGGCTTTGAAAATTTCTTCTCAAATAGACACAGATGATTTGTTACAATATAGAGTCCATATTCACTTCTTACTACCTCCAATTTTATGCTGAAATTATTGTTATCTCTCACTTATTGTAATAGTTTTTAATTCTTCTATTTCTGGTTTCTCTACTTTTTCTTGTACTGTGATTCTTTTGTTTCTTTTGTCTTAGTTTTCCTATGCTGGAAAAATATTTCAAGCTACTTAGGTTTGCAATAAATAGAACTGCCTTTATTTTTCAATATTACAATTTCATCCTTATCTTGACTTCTTTCATATATGGGAACAATCTGCAAAACCTGAAAAAATTTCAGTAGTTTAGAGATCTTTAAATTATATTTATCTTGTATTTTCTTCTATCAGTCAGTATTTTATCGTTTCAGTTTTCAGCCACTATATCTAAATTCTATCAAAATGCTGGAGGATGTATTGTTATCATAACTCTGGGAAAATGTCTGTGCTTGTTTATGTGTATGCCTCCATCGAGATGTACTATAAACCTTACTGTATATGCTCATGCCTCCAGTATTTTCTCTGAGGTATCACCTTTCACTAATGGTTCTCAACCAATCCATGATTTCATAACAAATGCTATCACTTTGTCAATCCTTCAATTCCTTTCAAAGTGTCCTTGGCCTGAGTAGCACAAGTACACCAGATTTAACCATATAGTAACGTTTGGTATTCAGTACACTTTTGGAATTCCAATTAGTTCTATGAGGCTTCCTCTAGTCTATCAACTCAGGTAGACTGAGTATCGATATCTATTCCCTTTTACAAGGGAAACAATGTATAGGATCCTATGCTCCTGCGGACTTAGAAAGGATGGAATGTACAACTTTTCTCTGTTTTAGATCCCTGCCTATCATCAGCAGTCTCTCTCTCACCCTCCTGTTACTACTCACAGTGTTCAGCGAGGCTCACAGAGAGGTATACATATCCACAGAAGCACTTTGGTATGTGATCTGTTAATTTCCCATTGGGCCTTCCTTCTTACCCTACACCAATAGGCTCTAATGTTTTTTAGGGACTTTCTTTTGCAAAAACAAAATTCTCAATCTTGGAAAGCAAAAGTCTTATCTGTTGTGACTATTTCCCTATTTTTAATTTGAAAGTTGAAAACTGAAATTTACTTTTCACCCTTCCAATATCTCTGCAATAATCAGTATACAATATTCCAAATAGTAAGCCTTAAGTTTCCTAGCTCCCTCTTACAGGGACAAAAACCAAAAACCACAAACACACAAAAGAGTGTAACTGTGCACATATGCTTGTGTTAAGAGGTTTAATAGGGGGGTAACCTGTTCACTTTTATGACAGCGTAATCAAAAATGTCCAGTAAACACGATAGTGAATGCTGTCATATACCCCCAGATTCCAACTTTGAGATCAAGTAACTCTTTCCCCTGGTACCTTAAATATTGCTTATCAGAGGCTTTTTATCAATGTAAAAAGCTGCTTAACTCAAGGTCAGACCACCTGCCCAAGAACAGCCTGCAACCACAGATACCTAGAGAGAGAACAAAGATCCAGCTCTTTGCTTCAACAAACACTTGTAAAGAGCCACCTCCTCTCCTTAGCTTCCATGGGAATCTGCTAAAACCTTTGTTACAACTGCACTGCATTTCAGTCTTTTCCTCTGCCCAATTAACCTTGCAGACACAAGTCTCTATTGACTTACAAAAAAAAAAAAAAAAACCTGTATTATTAATTATATACATACATTTATAAATGTCTTGCTGATCAATAATTATTTTTGTCCTCAAAAATAGATCAAGAACCAAAAAATAACCAGTTCTACAAGTTGGTTCTTAGAAAAAAGACTTTTTCCTTCCACCCCATTTTCTCCTTTTTTTAAAAAATTCCTTTGACCTCTTATGTATCACTCCAATATATAAGACAGAAGTCTGACCTACTTTGAATGACTATTACTTTGGAGTAGCCATAGGGTCCCACTTTATTGATTCCCTCTTTGACTCTCCAAGGACAACATTAGAGGACTCCAAGAATTCCATGGTGTTGGGAAAAATACTTTAAAATATCCCCAACTCAGCTATTTTCAGAAGCAGAGATCTTACCATATTGGTGACCATCTGGGAGATGATTGACATATAAACATATATATATATATACACACAATGTGTTTATATTAACACTTATATTCACATAGGGATAGTGCTTCAGCAGAGTTTTAAGCACAATTTTTTAAAAAAAAATTATTAGTGAACTTACCTAATGTTTCCCAGTTTTTAAATCTTACCTCTATAAACTTATCAATAGTTATAAGGGCAAAAAACTAAAGAACATTACTATTAAATTAATAATTATTCTGTCCATTTGCTAAAATGATATGGAAATATTTTAACCATAGGCCTTTGAGAAAAGGGAAAATATGTTAATGTTGGAATGGATATCTATTTGTTGGCCATCTTTCCACAATAAAATTAAATAAATAATTTCTAAGTCACTCAGCAGCTTTATTTACACAAGAATGAATACATGATACCTTGAGTTTTTCACTTTCCTTTAATGTACAAAAAGAATATTGAAGACAGAATCTGTATTCCAAAAGTTATAACTGTTGAAAACTTTTTAGGAGTTTGACTACTATAACTAGACTGTGGAAGGTAGTGGAGGGTAGAATTGAACTTAGCACTAAACTTAGTGTAGCATATAGACATGCTGATTTTCAAGCGATGCACATTTGATTTTTATAATGTTATAATATAATTTTACTTTTATAAAAATAAGAAATTAATAAGAAATCTGAAAAATTCTATAGTTGGAAATGCTAGATTAACTGGTTCTACAATATAGCACATGTTAGACACTTTAAATCAACAGTTTAAGTAATTCTAATAAAAAGGGTATATTTTAAATTTTATTTATATTTTGAATATATACTACTATACTGATAACTAAATATTTAGAATATTTATCCATGTATCTAAATTTGAGTCCTTAAAAAGTTATTTTCTAACTTGGATCTGCATCTAATTTTTGTGAAAAATTTCAAAAGGCATAGGGTAAAGAAAAATGGCTGGAAATGTGTCCTTTTCTGTTTCTAAATTTGACAATTCTTCCAATAATCATGGAATAGGTATGAGTGAGTTAAATGATTTTACTATAATTTCTATTGAACAAGTTTCTGGTTCTCTCTTAGCTTATAATAAATTAATACCGTTTTTCTTTATCTTTATTAAATGACAGGTATGTATATAGTTATTTTTACTAATAACAGCTGAAGTCAATATTATTTCTCTCAGGATAAGCACATAATCAACAGATCTTAATTTCTCTAGAAATGGAAAAGATATGCAAACACAAAGAGTGAAAGTGATTTGTTACATTTTTTTTAAAAAGATTTATTCATTTATGCATACAAGCACTGGGGTACAGGCCAGAGGTGTGGGGATGGTGAGAGAATCCACTAGACAGAGCAGGATGCAGAACAGGCAGATAGACAGAAACACACTGCTGAGGCGAAGCAGCGGGCAAGGCAAGAGAGGTCTGCTATGCCACCTGGGTCCCCTCCCTGGCCGGCAGCAGGGATCGAACTCATGCTGCAGTGGTTGCGGTTTGCTTCATAGTGCATTGCTTAACCCACTGAGCCACCGGGGCGGGCCCTTGTTACAATTTTTGGCTTGTTTACTCTTGTTTTTAACTTGTATCTTTATGTTCTCTTCTTTCTGGCTTATGTAACAGACTTTAATACTAAAAGAGACAGGAAAAGAAATCGATTATAACTTGATAACGAAGGTATATTATTAAGAGAATTTTAGAATAGGATGTTATTTTCATTTATCTAACTCTCCATTTTTGTTTTAACCTCAAAGTTTCATATAGATATGGTCTCAAGGGAGAGGTCGAGTCTTGATTGAATACCTTTCTGAAATGTGTTGGTCTAGAACACATTCAGTGTTTAAAGATTCTTAAACAATTTATTCTTGACTGATACCAAGCTTTTCTCTTTATTTTCACTTTTTTGTCACAGTCAAGGTAGAATTATTATATTGTATATATTGTATTATTATATTTATTATTATTATTTCACAGCTAATATCAGTGGACAAATTCCACAACCCATCTGTATTACTCTTGGCTACCTTTTCTACCAAAAAAATTTCTTATGGCTATTTAATGCAATCCTTTATACACTTGATCTACAAATATATAGTAAGCACTCATTACAATTATAGGCATTTTGATTGTTATGAAAGTGCCACGAGAGAAATACATCCCTCATGGTTCATACAATCTAATGAGTATGTGTGAATACTCATTACAAAGTCAGTTACATGTAGGGAGTAGGAAGTGTAAGACATTTTGGGAACAGTGAATGATTTTTTAATATGAGTTTATATTTAAATATATATACATATATGAAAAGTGCCTGAAATAATGGGAGTACCTACATTCATTTCCAGATTTTCTCTAGGTAAAAGACGAATAACAGTTCAAAGTAAGGCTTTTAAAGATGTGTTCTGATTATTGGACTCCTGAAATTCATATAAACATCCGTAACATTTGTTTCAAATGCTTAGGGACACCTCAAATGGATGCTAACTCAAGAAGAAAACTGACACAGTGACAACTTCATATTTCTCCTGGATTTCATCTCACTGTTAGGTTAGACTCATTAACAAAACAAGGAACACATAACATTTTGTAAAATGAAAATGAAGTACACCATTGTTTTATCCATACTGTCCATTGTCTTTCTTTTGAAAGGTCTAATTTGGACATTGCTTATACTTTCAAACAACTATTACTGTGTACCTGTCTGTGTTCCACACATGTAAATCTGTCATGGTATCAGATGCATCAATAAATGAACCTCAGAGGGCCTCGCTTGTGGTGCAAGGGGTTGAGTCTCAGCACTGTCAAGCTGTCATCAGTCACTGTAGCATGAGTTCAATCCCCAGACAGGAAGCTGACCTACATGGCACAACAGACCTCTCCTGCCTCGCCCACTGTGCCCCCCAGCAGTATACATCAGTCAGTCTGCCTGTTCTGCTCCCAAATCTGTCTCTGGTGAATCCGCTCACACCCCACACCTCTGTCCTACACCCCAGCTCTTGTATTCATAAATAAAGAAATCTTTTAAAATAAATAAATAAATAAACCTCTGTCACTTCTTGTTTCCCAAGTGTTCTGTCTTAATCCATAACTTTCCAGGTAACGTTGCCAACCCATACTCTCATGCAGCATTATGGGTCAAGTTTTATGTTCAATATCCAGTATTGGTGTCAGTAAAATCCCTCTCAAATTCTAAAATCTCCTTAAAACATGTATGTTCACAGCCATCACTGCAGTTGGTCAAAGAAAGAGCCCTAGTTTCCCGGTAAGGTCCCTGGGAAACTAGTGACAGGTAGAGTCACCATGTATTACACACATCCACACTCACACAACACAGATATGCTTTTATTGATTCATCTAAAATGACTGAGTTGCCAATATATCAGGAGTTCTAGCATGATAATGACCTTTATTTTGTCATATTAATCAGGTTTTGACATATCAGCTTTATATTTTAGGTGAAATTGTCAAAGCAGTTTTTTCTTTTGTAAACTCTTAAAATACCTTAACATACGTAAGTATTTGTGGGAAGGATTTTGCTTAAACCACTGCATCAAAAGTACTCAAAAGTAGCTGCAGAGATTGAACACAGACAACTACATAGATAATGCATTGAAATAGCCCCTGGCTACAATGGACTAATTAGTCTGACTGATTACACTATTCTAAATAGTTTGTTTTGGACCTAAATTATAGATTACAGATTCTTGTTAAAACATTTCAGATAAAACTTGTTTTCCTTAACTTTCAAGTAATATTTCATTGCATCAGTAACATACTTAGAGCATAAAAGAGAGTGAGGGTTTTACCTGGGGAGACATGAAAAGGAATACATAGAATTAACTATAGAGCAGATGCCCCATTAATCCAAACAACCATCATTCCAGATATGCGCAGAGACAATTATTTTAGAAACATCAAATTTTGAAATTTCCTCAATCTAATATAATGGCAGAAATGAGTCACTCATTTCCCAGTGGAAGCCCAGAGCTCAGGTAATGTATAATCATGAACATTTTTATTTTTATCATTAGCTGTAATACAGAGTCTATCCAAAAACAGTGGTGATTCTGAGAGATCTTTCCCTTTGGAAAATAAACATGCTCATACTGCTCCTATCATTAAGCAAACAAAACCAGAAACCACCATTAAGCACTTCCTTGGCCTCAGCTAAAGTCACATCTCTTT
This sequence comes from Galemys pyrenaicus, assembly GCA_019455555.1. Taxonomy (NCBI): domain Eukaryota; kingdom Metazoa; phylum Chordata; class Mammalia; order Eulipotyphla; family Talpidae; genus Galemys; species Galemys pyrenaicus. The sequence goes on along the minus strand of JAGFMF010011678.1, from coordinate 8,814,776 downwards.
CCTTTGACCTCCAAGCATTGTAATGGTGAACCACAATTCTTTTCTCTTTTTTTCATAATCTTTATTCACCCTCAACTCAGTCCTACTGAAATTTTCTAAGAATTCCATTCAACCAATTAATTGCCAAATCCAGTAGGTCATTTGGTTCTTTGTTATTAATCTCTCTGAGAATTTTAGTATTTACTTCTCAAAACTCCTTGTCATATGACTTTTTTTTCTGGCCATGTTCTACTATATTTAGCTTCTTTTTTTCATTACATTGTTTGAATTTTTGAGTTTTCCTTTCTTGCTTCATATTTAAATGAGTCTCTAAAGTTCACGCTTTGGTTAATTGTTTTCATTCTACATTGCCCCAAAGTATAAGCCTCAATAGTCACAAATATTTATTTTAAGATCTTTCTTTACATACTTTTTCTGTGTAAAGAAAAACCATTGTATTCATTCCAGTCCATCTTCTATCAAGCCTATAGAGAAATATCTTGCAAAATATAAATCACTTGCTGAAAATCTGTTAGCATTTCATACTTCTTAGGAAAGATTTCAAACTCCTTATTTTTGTACATACAAAGTTCACAACCTTTCTCCAGTAATTTCTAATTTTCTTTAACCACATTAAACTATGTAACTAAATCACTCAAACATTTTCCTTATTGCATAACACTTTGGTATTATTCAGACTTGAATTGAGTACCAACTATTTCCAAGTACTTATTCTAAGTCTTGGTCCTACTACATTAAAGCACACATCCCAACGTTTTCAAGTTCTGGATTTACCAGCGAACTAACTCAAAAACTCCTTGATGATGTCAAATAACAAGATAATTATAGTAAAGTGTGATGCTATAATAAGAGAAATATACATATAATATATTTAAGAGAACGTAATTTGTACCGCTCTGGGGCATGAAAAGCATCTTAAGTCTTAACAAATTCAAAATAGGTGAAAAACAAGGTAAATATGAGCTATTTGAAGCCAGGGGTTTTTAAAAATTAATTCTAGCTAATTAGCAATCGAACTCTGTTATGCTCATATCTTTATATCCATCTTGAAACTTTTCCTGAGCTATGACTTTTGTTCAAACTACTTTTTCTGCTTCTCTATTTGATGATGAATAGTCATCTAAAATTCAACTCAATGTCTAATATTTACTAGTGCCTTGATTAAGCTCTAACACCAAATGTCTCTAGGTGTTCCTATGTCCATTTCACAAGTTTTTCTTCTTACACTCTTTTCTTTCTTAGAAAATGAAAACTACGTTTTCTAGTTACTTAGACCAAAACTTTTGGGAATTTTTTTAAAGTATGTTTATTGAGGTAATGTTAACTTACAACATTATATATGCTTTAGGTGTATGGGTTCAACCTCTGTAGCTGTATATTATCATACCATGCCCACCATGTTCACAGCGCCTCCTCCCCACCTTTGCTCTCTCCTTCCAGCTCTCCTCTTCTGGTCACCCCACTTCTGCAGTCAGATTTGCAGGGTTTGTTTTGGTTTGATTTTGTCTATTTATTTGCTTTCTTTTTTATAGTTTACATACAAGTGAAATTATCCTCAATTTCTTTCTCCTGACTTTTTCACTTAGCACAATCCCCTAGGTTCATCAATGTTGTCCCCACTGGCAAGACTGCATGTTTTTAGAAATAAGTAGTATTCCATTAGATAAATATCTTGTTCACCCACTCACCTGCTCTTAGGCACTTAATTTCTTTCCATGCTTGGCTACTTTTAAATAGTGCTGTAGTGAGCATAGAGGTATTAAAAAAAAAAAAAAAAACTCTTTAAGTTGGGTCTCCCTGGTGGTGCAGCTAGTTGTCCAGCACTGTGAAGCAGTCGCTGCACAGCAGCGCAAGTTCGATCCCCGGGACCCACATGGCGAGGCAGACCTCTCCTGCTTCACCTGCTACTCCCCTCAGCAGCATAGCTCTGTTGATTTGATGTGCCTGTTCTGCTCCCCACTCTGTCTCTGCCTATCAACTATCCCGCCTCTGGCCTGTACCCCAGCTCTTGAATGCATTAAATACAAAATTAAAAAAAGCAAACAACTCTTTAAGTTAGTGTTGTTACATTCTTTGGATGGATAGCTGTAAGTGGAACAACTGGATTGCATTCTTAATAGTTCAATATTTTGGAAAAACTTTCCACACTGGTTTCCATTGAGCTGGACCAGTACCAAACAACCAACCAGTGCAGGTAACTATCTTTATCTCCACACTCTAGTCAGTACTTACTGCTAGCACATTTTCATTAGTGTGAAGTGGTATTTTATTGAGACTTTGATTTGCATTTTCCTGATGGTAAGTGATGGTGAACATTTTTGCATGTGCCTGTAGGCCATCTGTATATCTTCTTTGGAGACGTGTCTGTAAAGTCATATTGTCTTTGCTTTATGTGATTAATATATAGGGATTTGTTTTTTAATAAAGAACACACAATTTTCTAATACAGGTAGTCTCCTTACCTGGGTTTTACTCAGTAATTTATACCAGTTCTTTGCTGCCTTATCTATTTTAATTAAAAATGCCTCTGGTCATGTTTGACCTCGAGTATTTAGTTAAGGAAAGAAGTTTTAATGGATTGAATTTTCAAATTACTCTATAAAAATATTCCACATCTTTTTTCCCTTTGTCTTTGTAATTCACCTTCAAGAAACACTTTGATAATATTTAATGGTAAAGGTCTTTGGAAGTCTATTTATTTCTAACTTGGTTTCAAAGAACTGAACTGGTAGTCTCCTTTGGCCCAGATTTAATTAAATACAGGTATAATTTATAATTTCCCATCAAACTGGCTTAGCAATGTTATATTCCTCTGAGGCATTTTGGCTTCTTTCTAGGTTTTTGTTTGTTTGTTTGCTTGACAGCTTGTGTCAAAAACTTATTATGATTCCAAACAGATGGAATTTTCTCCTTTATCCAGTGTCCTGAACTACCCAAAGACCCACAGTAGACAAGACATTGTTTAACTCTGCCTTTTGATGATTCTTGTCTTAGCTATTTCAAACAACAAAGTTCCCCCCTGAGAAAATTTTGTTCAGTCACTATAACCTTTAAGTGAAAAGATTTAGCTTCAAATGTGCTGGGATTTTTTTTTTCTCTTTTTGTGAACAACAGATTATTCTCCTTTATACCAAATTAATGTTTGAGAGAAATGAATGTCAGAAATTTGGCCCACGCATTATTCCATTTCCTTGTCAGTGTCTTCCAGGTCTTTTTGGCAGTACAAAAAGGAATCGTAAACTACTTTGAATAAAATGTGCTGTATTAATCAAAGGGAAACACCAACACATTAATTTTGCTTCTAAACTGTTAAATTATAGCCATGCCAAAGCTGGACTTAAACATCGCTTGTAACAATGTCTTCAGTAGGTCTAGTACTTTACTAAAATGTTACAGACCTTATGTTTGCAATGAATCTGCCACAGTTGCACAGTTACTCTAAATTATTTTTCAATTGTAAGCAATACAATCATTTGATTTACTTCAATACCATTTTCCCTATTAAAAACAGCCAGCGTAGATGCATGCAGATGATCAAACATATTTTTGGAGCTTAAGACACAGTTTTGAATTTCTCAAATTTCCTGACTTTTTCCCCCAATAATATGATTGCTGTATAACACCCTCTATACAGGTGGCCAGACTCAGTTTCTTGTGAGCTAGCTACATTTTTCTGAAGCAAATCTTCTCACTTCCCTTATTTGCACTACTTGTTTAGCCTAAGAGTCTTTGACGGTTCTAATGCATTGAAAGGTTGTTCTTTTTAGGGCCTCCCTGGTGGCACAGGAGTTTAAGGTGCAGCACTATGGAGCTGTCCACAGCAGGATTTACATCCCTGGTCAGGGAGCTAACCGATATGGTGCAACAGAACTCCTGCTTCTCCTCTCAGCAGTGTATTTCCATAGATCCACTTGTTCTGCTCCCCACTGTCTCTAGTGACTCTTCTCACCTTCTGCAATGCTGATCTATACCCCAGTTCTTGGATGCATAAATAAATATTAATAAAAAAGAAAGTGTGTTCTTTTCAAGGTAGTTCAGAAAGATTGAGCAAACTTTGAGGCAACCAGCAGACAGCTATCAACAGAATTCCTTCAATTCATGGAGTCAACGGAGATCCTGACCATAGTTCATGAAAAATTTTTTATTAACTCATTATTTACTTTTTAATTTTTAAAAATAATTTATTTTATGCATGCAAGATCATTATTATCTAGATATGAATGTTGCCTGAATTAGTTCATCTTCTGTTCTTTATCTGGTAGTGTTTGAGTCATAAATCCACTCCAAAAGCTTTTTGCTTAAAACTTAAAAAATATTTAGCTACAATTCAGTGTCAAAAATATGGGCTAGGCTCATCGGTTTTCTGGAGCCAGTTTGGTTCACTCCTCTGAGAGCAGTTATTTACCAGACCAGGTGGGAAGCCATTCATCTGACAAGGTCTAATGGAGAAAGACTTTACCCTCACCCTGGCAGGCTTGTTTATGTAGCAGAAGTGTCCTCTAGAAGGCAGAGAGCAAGCTCCAAGGCACAGACACTCTTCAAGCCTCACATTGCATTATGGTTGCTAATCCTGCTATGGCCAAAGTCACTCAGATGGCTACACTGTAAAAGTAATAGAACAGTCTATCAATCATTTCCTGGCTTTGTCAGTGTCAATCTGTTAAACTATATAACTATAAATTCTAATCTTGCTATTTTCTGTGAAGAACTTTTATCAGTTCCTTCAGAGACTATCCTCTGATAATTCTTGCCTGCCAAATCCTCGGCACATTGTTTTTAATGACTTATTTTTACACCCTTGTAGTTATCCTGAGGTACGTTCTCTCTTGCTGTAGTAAACTAGCAAATATTAACTTATGTGATCGATGGTGTGTTTATGGTGGTCCTTTCAATTACTAGACTTAATGAACATAGATGAGTCTCTATCAAGCGTTAGACTATATACTATATGATAGGATAGAAATATACATAAAGATTCATCTCTATTCTTGAGACTTTGGCAGTGTACTTGGTAAGACTGTCCTAAAATTTAAATTGTGGATACTACACCATGGACGAGATGTTTATGCGATACAAAAAATGTTTTTAATGGAAGTTATTTGTCCCGAGTTGGAGGCTTGTTAGAAGGGGACCTGATTGCTTATAAAGAAAGAACCCAACGGATGGAATAAGGTGTTTTTACTTAAAAAAATAACTACTGGACCTCCCTGGTGGCACAAGGAATTAAGTCTCAGTATTGTGAAGCTATCTGAAGCCACTGCAGCATGAGTTCAGTCCCCCACCACTGAGCTGACCCATATGGCTCAGCAGACCTCTCCTGTCTCTCCACTGCTCCTCTCAGCAGTGCATTTCAGTCAATCCACCTGTCCTGCTCCCCACTCTGTCTCTGATGAATCCTCTCACCCTTTCCCCCAACACACCCACCCCTGCACCTTTGGCCTACACCCCAGCATTTGTATGCATAAATAAATAAATCTTTAAAAAATATAGTGTACCTCTTTTTCTTGGCAGTATAATTATACATAAGAATACACAAATGTACTTTTCTAACTTTTGTGGAGCCTCCCCAAAAGCATTAGTAGTGCTACATCATATAGCTTTAAAAATAATCAATGTTTTTATTCTAAAAGAAAGATTTGCATACCTTACACTACAACATGTTCTTAAGCCCTTGGAAAGATTCAACTGATAGTCTGGTTACTATTTGAGTGCAGGCAAAACAAAATCCTAAGGAAAAAATTCTATAACTTATAAATTATAATATTATAGATTAAAAGTGAAGGTTATACTTGATAATATTTGTTCTTCAAAAGACTCTTAACTTCTTTAAAACATTTGTATTCAGCTGCTATTTGAAATTTCATGTATAGTCTAATCAGGAAAAAAATTGCAAAGTCTATATATATTAATTCAATTTATTAAATGTTAAAAATAAATGTTGTAGGACTCTCTTTGTACCTCCCAGGGCATCTACCTGGGAATCTTTACTCTTTAACTCTTTTTTTCCTAAATTTGTCTTTCCAAGACAAAAAACAAAATAAATGTTGTAAATAGTGTTAAAGTAAGGGGGGGGGCACTAAAAAAAATAGAGCCTATTCAGCATAAAGTGTGAATCTATGCACATTTGGCAGAATAGCTAGTGGGTAAATATGACCTGTTACTAGAAATAGCTGATTTGAAAGCTAATACTGGAGTTTGGTAATGTTTTTTCCTCAAAGCATAATGCAGATTTATAATGCTTTTCCTTTGGGGTAGATGAAATGCTGACATAACAATCCATTTTGAAAATCAGAATGTTCAAATCCAAAAGGACAAACTACTTCAGAAACACTTTGCGTCTTTAAAGGTGATTTTCAGAATGTTGTTATTCTGGAACTTTTTCCAAACTCTTTCCTCCTTTAATAAAGTTCTATAAACAGGGGCTTCCCTGGTGGCACAAAGGGTTGAGCACCACACTATGGAGCTTCCACAGCTACTGGAGTGTGAGTTCGATCCCCAGCCAGGGAGGGGACCCATGTGGCCCAGTAGACCTCTCCTGCCTTGGCGTCTGCTCCCCTCGTGTATTTCAGTAGATACACCTGTTCTGTTCCCCACTCTGTCTCTCCTGAGTCCTCTCACCCCCTGCCAGCTCTTGTATGCATAAATAAATAAAAAATATTAAAAAAAAATAAGTTCTATAAACAAATCTGTCCTGTGACCTTCAGTTTCATCCCCTCCAGCATTTGTAGCTTGCTAAGTAGAAATATCCCCTCTTTTACTTAAACTTGTATATCTACCTTATATATATAAGGTATACCTTATGTATATAACTTACATCTACCTTATTATAATTTCTAATCAACTGTCAAGTTTATTTACATAAGACCTTCTTTTGAATAACAAAAATTCATCTTCTTCCATGCCTCTTGGAGAAATTGTGATTATTTCAAATACTTATACACAGGTGTTTGTGTGTGCGTGCGTACACACACACACACAAACACATCTTTAAAATGATTATTTTTGGCTTTGTTCCAAGTTGTACCAGCATTCAATTTCTCTTCACTGTCTTGTACATTTTGGTCTTCACCAGCAATTTAATTACTATCTGTAGTTATATAATCATGGTGAGACATATTGTCATCAAAATCTTGTCAATAATGACTTTTATACAAATATACAGTGAACTAATCTGCCTGTTTGGAAATACTTGCTATTGTAGTTACAGTTTCTTAACTCCTTAACTTGGTATTTAAAGCCTCCAATACCCCCCACATGTACCTCCATAAGGCAGGATTGCCTGTTTTTGCAGACCTTAAACTCTCTGTTCACCAGTGCACATCTCTGATGCTTGCTTATCTGTGAGCATTTGAGGCACATTACTCTATACAGCTTCCAGATAATAATGCATTTTCTGTGTTGTATTGTTATAATAATTAGATAGGTTAATATAATTAAGCAGTAAAATGGTATCTAAAACCTAGAAATGCTGCTTATGTGTTTAATCCTCCTTTTTTTACATAGAAATACAAATGCTCCTAGTTTATTAACTCTAAAATTATTATCTATTTTCTTCTAAATTTGGCTATTTGTATAAACCTGATTTTACAATGGTCTGTACACCATATTTACATATATAAAATATTTTCAAAGTTTCTGATTTTTTTTGTATTTCATATAATGAAGTATGACTTTAATATAAGTGTTCCTACTAATAAAAAAAAACCTGCTAAGCATGGAGAAATATTGTCAAAACCACACCTACTGGTTATCTTATTATGGCAATGGTAGATGATAAGAGGAGAGTTAATGTTCATAATGACTGCACCTGCAACCTTTTGAAAATTTTGTTAATGGAAACAGCATGGTAAATATGTTGAGAAAATAATGAATGAAATAATAAAAAATTTAAAAAATAAGGTATTATACAATAGGCATTGAGAAAACCAAAAAATATCAACAAAAAGACTGTTTAAAAATGACAAGGAACAAAGAATGGAAATTACAATAAATGAAATAAAATGTGCACGATTGACAAGATATAAGTTTTGGGAAAAGAAATTTCAGAAATATTCATTACTTTTTTGGAAAAGAATTGTAAAGCAATGATAGTAAAAGGTAAGGAGCAAATGCAGTTAATACTTCATTGGAAAATAATGGTGTGATATGGTTAGAAGTTACCATAATTTATAGGTTCTTTTTGGGAATGCATTGTAACATAAATTATTTAAAAATATTTGGATCCTATCATGAGTTTCTGAGTTCCTGAGGAATTATAGGTAGGAATTTGTTAATATTAGGAACTCAGTGAAAATATGTTCAAGTGAATCAGATTTTAGCCTTTTGGTAACAATGTATAAATTACTCTAAAAAGGATATGTAGCAAAGCCAAAGGAGCTTGGTGGCAATATCTTCAAAATAATTTCCACTCTTAATAGATACCTATGACATTGGTAAAATCACTGGACTGTTCCCAGCAAAATGGTCAACTAATATCTGAATGGGTGAAATAGTATTGATTAGTGATGTTGCCCTTTGAAAATAATATGTGGTTTCCAATATCATCATTTTAAAGAGTAACTCAACATTATGTTCAAAGTTTCCATGAGTGTTTGTTACCTTCTGACATTTTGGAAGAGATTTATATAGTTATGCTCTGTCTTTTGTCTTTGTAATTAATTTGGTACTATAACAAACATTAGTAAATTGATATTTGTGAAACCATCCAATATTTTTCTTTTTCTTTCTGGCTTATTTCACTGAGCATAATCCATTCCAGCTCCAGCCATGCTGCTGTGAATGGCATCAGTTTATCTTTTTTGATTGCTGAATACTATTCCAGAGGGATATAGGGGAACAAAATAAGGGGTCAGGAAATAAATAAAAAATAAATAAATAAATAGACAAATAAATAAATAAATGAAAATACAAAATTACAGGCAACTGTAAATCAGAGACATTCTGCAGGGGACTGGGGAGGGAGCAAAACAGGGGAGGGAAGAGCACAAGGGACTATGGTGATGATGGTGCACACATGGTTGAATTGGTGGTAGGAATTTTATGGGGAACTACACCTGAAAAGAGAAATCAAACATTATACAAAAATGAGCAATGCTGTAAAATACATATACATAAAAGAATTTTAAGAAAAACAAATAAAATTAGTATTTTGAAAGAATAGTGAATATCTTTAAGTGGGGGAAACTTTTAACTGAAAACTAACATATATTTAAAATTCTTTTGATGATTTCCAAAGAATTAACTGCATATAGAACTTCCTATGTACTAAATAGCTGAGTGCTTCTGACCTTTGATATCAATGTAAGCCTAAATAACAAAGTCATTTTTAAAACCAGATTATACTTTTCTTAAACTTTTTAGAATTGCCCATGTACCAATAAATAGAACTTGATTCTAGTGTGTCAGTCCTTAATCATTGAAGCTACAGAGTTCTAGATCTCCCTGGATTAAGATAATTTCTTATTTGCTAGGGAGAAAAAGGTTTGTTTATTTTCTTTAGCCATTTATTTATGCATCCAAGAACTGGTGTATAGGCCAGAAGTGCAGTGAGTAACAGTATTCACCAGAGACAGAGTAGGGAGCAGAACAGGAGGATAGAATGAAACACACTGCTGAGGGGAGCAGCAGGTAAAACAGCAGAGGTCTGCTGTGCCATGTGGATCACTTCCCTGGCGCTTCCCCGACTAGGGGTAGAACTCTGTGCTGCAGTAACTGTGAATAGCTTCATAGGGTTGCGACTTGAGCCTTTGTGCCACCAGGGAGGCCTCAAAAAAGTCATTTTTGAGGTAATGTTTAATTAGACAATTTTCATTCCTCTTTGAAATTCTTGTCTATGGACTCAACATCTCTGCACAGATGACTGTAGACTGTAGATCAAATTCCCTTTGTGGTCCTATCTAAATAGAACACATTCTTTTTTTTTTCAAATGCAATGCTTTGAAGCCTGAGGAATATTAAACTCACATCCTCAATGCTCAATTTTATATATGTAAAATCTTTGATAAATATCTGGGTCCTTTCAATAAATCTGTACATAAGCATTATTATATTATATATTTTAATATATAATATATATCATATATAACATATAGAATATATTATATATAATATAACTGATAATTTTCTTTTGATTATTGGAATAAATATAGATAGTACTTCTTTGCATGGCACTTTTGTTGTCTTACTTCCAAAAACTGTGGAAGTCAAATTCTTTTAGGAAGTAGAGCTTTTGAAAACTTAGTCTAATTTTCACTTTTTTAGACATTTCTTTGCTGTTAGATCCCAATGGATATTTGATAGAACTGTAATTTTTGATGGATGATCCAATGCAGGCACAAACCTTGTCATTGTGTTAATAATCTGTGCACATTTTCTTTTCCATTATTTCTTCTTTGAAATTAAAAAAAATATATTTCAGATATTATGTTTCCCAACTGTCCCCAGGGAGCAAGTTCTTGTTGTCAATCATTTCTGAAAAGAGAAATGTAGGAAAGCATTACTAGCTGAGTGCTTTTATTTTGTCTTCTATGTAGCAGAACATTAAATCTATAATTTCTAAGACTGTCTGAGAATCTTATAATTGCAGCACTTAGATTTAAGAGACATAATTTGTCATTCTGTTTGCAATTGCTGTAGTATTTCAGTCAAATTTAAAAATACTTTTCTAATTTCATTTCTGAAGGTTATGTTGACCTTTCCTTTGTGTTGAATAAATAACCTAAGTTCATCTTTTAGTTGATAAATGTAGTCTATTTTACAAAGAAAAATGTAATTTTTCAATTTCTTTTTTATATATTAATATTGACATAATATTAATAGAAATATATCCTACTCAACACTCCTTCGGCATGACACAAAACCTTGTAAAGAACAATGATGTTTTCTCCCGTAGTATATCTTTGTAACTTCTTTTTTTTCTTTTTTAAAGATTTATTTATTTATGCATACCATATAAGAACTTGGGTAGAGGTGGGGAGCATGAAAGGACTCACCAGAATCAGAGTGGGGAACAGAACAGGCAGATTGACTGAACTACACTGCTGAGGGGAGCAGTGGGCAAGACAGGAGAGGTCTGCTGCACCATGTGGGTTATCTCCCTGGCCAAGGATCAAACTTGTGGATGACTTCAGAGTGCTAAGATTTAACCCCTTGCATAACCAGGGAGGTCTCAGTTTCGGTAACTTAAAACACTAGATTTAGATTATAGCAGAGTTAGATTTCATTAAAAATGTTATTTATAATTTAAGCAAATATTTACTCAACACATGTAAAATCTGTCTCAGAGTTATACACAAGTCAGCTTCTGCTATAGACATTAAAAATGAAGATGTTTATGTTTCGACATTGTTAATATTACATTTTTTTGCTGCATTACACGATAGATTGAGCTGTTATTGCAGCTGCTACTGGACTAGTCCCCTTTCAATTGGAAAAAATAAGGTCCATTGTATATTTCTTGTGTTTATGTATATTCGTGTATCATATCTGCTTTCAATAATGATATTAGCAAATTTGAATAAAATTAGTATCACAATTTTTATAAAAATAACATGTACACCAACGGATTTCTGCCAAAATCATTTGGCTATTTTTACTATATATCAAATTCTTCTTTTTATCTTCTTTCCAAATTTCAGCATCCTTGTCCATACTCTTCTTACACTTAGTTTCTACTATGGCAATATCTAGCCTCTCTGTCACTCCAATGGATCCTATCAGATTAGCTAATTAAAAGCCCTTAATATTAATTTTTATCCTGTGATCTTGTTCAAAGCATGTGAGTATGAATCACCAATGTCTGCCACTTAAGGAATTCCATGTTCAGGTCCCATCCAGCTGTACAACATTTAATGAATTTATTTTCTAAATGTACTCTACATCTATCCTAGTTGAGAGGAAAGTACCAGCTGTATCTGAGGAGGTTAAAAAAAATTGTACCAAAATGGAAATCACAGTACTTAATACCGCACACTCTTGTTAAGCTTATACTACATCACAATATTTTCCTGTTGCAGGAGGCAGTGCATTGACATCCTTGCTGGAACAAACTCCATGGATGATACTTTTTGTGACTGTGTTTATGTTCTAGGTTCATATATGGCTACCTGTGGCTTGTCTCCTCTCTGTAGGGTAAAGCATTCCTATGTAACTTACTTTATACTACTTCCTTGTATAAAAGGATGTATTTTTTTTTTTAGTCAAAATGTATCACTCCTCTAAAAATGACATTGAGTGATCTCCCTTACTAATTTATTTTACAATAGCACTGTTTCTCTAATGGTTTCCAGTAAACTGTTAATTTATTATTTTTTTTCTTTTTTAAGAATTTATTTATGCATAGAAGAGCTAGGATGCAGGCCAGAGGCAGGGGGAGGGTGAGCGGATTCACCAGAGACATCGAGGGAAGCAGAACAGGCAGATTGACTAAAATACACTGTTGAGGGAAGCAGCGGGTGAGACAGAAGAGGTCTGCTGTGCCAAGGGAGTTCCCTCCATGGCCAGGGAAACAAACCTTTGCTGCAGTGGCTGCAGAAGCCCCACAGTGTGGCATTCAAACCCTAGTGCCACCAGGAGGCCCCAACACTGTTAATTTCAATAGATACAGAAATGATTGCTATATTTCTTGGTCTGAAATGCCATTTGTTTATATCTCTGAGAATGAAATTGGTCTTAAATTTATGAAATAAATCTTAAAATCACTATTAACCAGAGGGAAATAATTTGCATTAGCTAGGTGTGCAAATATGTACATGTCATGCTTAGGGTACTACTGCACATTTATAATATGTTGACATAATCACTGCTCCACATAGAGATTACTTGAAAAGCAATCTTAGTCTTTATTATTCTCGAATAAATGTCTATTCATTATTTATAATACTATAAATGTGCCAGATTGAATGTGTTAGACCTGGAGAAAATGTTGGGGAGTAACAGGAAATACTGTCTAAAATAATGTATGAATCATAATTTTGATTTCGTAGGAGAGCATCTTTTGTGATAAAATGTGGGCATGGATTCTCTGAAAAGTACACATCTGGGTATAAAAAAATTGTAGGGAATCCATAACAATTATTTGATGTGTATTTTTTTAAGCAAATAACAAGTGAATAAACACTAACTACATGCTAGAATCTGTTTGAATATGCTTTACAAACATTTAATCAGTATCTTTATAATAGTCCTGTGAATTTTATAGATAAGGATGATAGAAATAATGCATCAGTAAGTATGAAATTCCTAGAATAATACCTGGCTTCTATCAGGTACTACATTATTAACAATTATTTCCAATCTTGAGATGAGTTATCTGAAAAAAAGTGAAACCAATTAACTGATTAAGCCACAGCTAGCAGAAGGAAAACTTGGGGTTGGAGTTTAATATTTTTATTTTTTAATTGCTATCCCTTACTGCTTTTCATACTATAGCGTCACACAAATGGTCAGTGCTCTTTTATGCAGAAGACTCAAGTAGCATGTGCAATGTAACCTGTAATGAATGTTGTGCATTAGAAGGGTGTGCACTAACAGTTTTGATAGAGATATAGAGAACATCATGTTTAAACTCAGAAATATCACATCCACTAAAATGAAAAATAATGGGGATCTCTTCCAGTTGGAACAATCCTCAAAGGCAAAATTTATAATGGAAATAAAAGTGAGAAAAGGCTTGGTGGTAGTCATGCTGTGTAAGGTTTTCTCAGAAGCAGTTATCCAAAATCATTCTCCCACTTGCTTATCTTAATTTAACTTCTCTACCCACACTGCCAAATATTTATACCTGTTCTTTCTGCCTAGGGGTTTCTTCCCTAAAATGCCTACAGGAATTACTTCTTGACCTCCTTCAGTCTTGTATTTGAAATTCTCATTTGTGAAGACATTCTTGGCCATATGTATTAAACATTTCATCCGTTAGCAGTAATACTTTTTATCTCTTCCCTTATTTTTCTCCTTTATGTGTTTGTATCATTAAACAATATACATTTTCTTTCAGCCTCTTCCACTAAAATATAAAAGAATAAGGACAGAGATTTTTGTTTGTTTCACTGCAGTATTCCCCAGTGCACGATGGAACTGCATGTGATTCCCAGTTGCAGGGGTTATGTGTGTTTGCGTGTGCTAGGAGTGGCTGAGGGCAATTTTAGGCAGGTAGGCAGAGACCATGCTAAATTATGCTGCTGAAGTGTTTGAATGCGTTTTTTTTTTGATGAAAGAAATAAAAATCTTACTTAATTTCTGATGGCTTTATCACCCATTTTTAAGATGAGAAATGTCAAAGCCATTAGGAGAATAACGTGCAGGAGTATGTAGAGAATGCTAGGACATTGGGCACTTAATGACTGCTGTAATCTATGCCATTATATTCTAACAGCGAGGATTATTGAATTGAGACACTGGAATTCCTTATAATCCCAGTTGAAGCTGGCTTCTGATATTTCATGTTACTAATATTCTACTCTGACAAGTTGACCCCTTTCCTGTTTAAGTGACGGTTGAAGCAAATTGCTTGTTATTGCTTGTAATGGTTTAAGAGTATGTAATAGGTATTATACTATTTAATTTTGGATTAGTGTAACTATTAATATTGTCATATACATGATAGTCAATATTTTGTTTTCCAACTGATAATAAATAGAGTAAAGGTATTTCATCAAATAGAGTAAAGGTATTTTTTTCTCCTAAAGAAGAAAATATCTGTTTTAACCTATCAGTAGCTCAAGTTTTCCAGATTTGTTTTGCTTAATATAATTCATGTGTAAATGCAATTACCCTAAAGCATCTTCTAATGCTTTCTTAACACAGAACATTAATGACTCATAAATTGTTTGCCGGCCATAATTTACAACCTGAAGTATAATGGGTAAAGGAGTAGACACTACTGTTTCAAAGAATAATGTGGTATCTGTTTTATAGGACATTAAATGCTTTGACCTACTTGCCAGTGTGATCACGTTTTCCTAAGTAAGTTTTAAGTTTTATAATAACGTTTTGCCTGTACACTGCATGAGTACTTGACACGTATATCATAAGGAAAGTACTTGAAGAATATTAACTTTCTTCCATGTAGTGTGGACAATTAAATCTGTATTTGGATCTACAACTATAGTCTATGGCATTGGCACAGGTTATGTCAAATCACCAAAGAACATGATGGAAATAAAAACACCCCTGACATATATGGGAACATGTTATTTGATACAAGTGTCATTGCAATAAAATAGACTCCTCATTTTAAGTAGACCTTTTGATAAGTGGTTATGGGAGAACTGACAGTTAAAATAGTACAGTTTTCTTCTTCCCTGTTTATAATTGTACTGCATATATAGTACAATATTGTGCTATTTTATAAATAAATAATATGTGCTATTTTATAATTTACAAAGATAGCATCTTATTCAGTGGTAAAGAAACATTTCTCCAGGTTCAGTCACTTGTTTGCTGGGATCCTAAAAAGAGAATTGGCCTAGTGCAGAAGTGAACAATAATAAACTATGGTACAGCACTAAATGATCAACTCAGATTAACTACAAAGTTTGAATGACCTCCTTAAAATGAAGGGAGCAGTGACACACAGAAGTTCTCCCTATAATAATCAGATTTGTACAAATAGTGTGCAAAGACCTATATCCACAAGTATTACATCCCATGCCCTGGTACGTGTCACATATGGGATTGATGTTGGCACAATATGACTGGCAACAAGGTTTTGCCTGTCTTATGTTAGGCATAAATTTATATTGGCAATAATGCCTGGTGACACTAGAGGTAGGATCAGTCCCTAATCAAAACTCCACAGTCAAAAATTGGGGTCCCTTTTTAAATTATCCTAAGGATGATATCTGGTCCTACATAGTAGCTGTGCAGTTTATCAAAGGATGGTGTGTAGTGAGTGACCTATACACCTGCTGCTGATTCTGCCTTTGTGAAATTTCCCCGATCCAGGACTGGGTCAGGGCCACTTCACCATTCGTGCATGCTAGCTAGCATGACACATACTCCACACAGGTAATTAATTAAAGGATTCATCATTTTTCTTTTTTTAAAAAGATTTATTTATTTATGCATACAAGCACTGGGGTACAGGCCAGAGGTGTGGGGTGGGGTGAGAGGATTCACCACAGAGAGTGGGGAACAGAACAGGCAGATGGACTGAACTACACTGCTGAGGGGAGCAGCGGGCACAGCAGGAGAGGTCTGCTGCGCCATGTGGGTCCCCTCCCTGGCCGGCAGCAGGGATCGAACTCGTGCTGCAGTGGCTGTGGTTTGCTTCATAGTGCGTTGCTTAACCCACTGCACCACCAGGGAGGCCCCTCATCATTTTTCTTTAAAACATGACAGTGGAAAGACATGGCAATTGCAAGAAAGTTTTGGTAAAAGTTATAGTGGAAAATGTGTTTTCCTAAAATGAGGACAGATAGTTTTCATACAAAGGAAAGTTCAAAAATCTATAGTTTTTTAGTACAGAAAATAGTCATTCAAAGTTTTATTTTAATTATGTTTTATTGAGGAAGCATTGGTATACAACACTGCATATGATTCAGAGTTATAAATTCACACCTTTTAAGATGTATGTCACCACACCGCACCTCTTATCAAGGCATCCGTAATCCTCCACTATAGTTCACTGGAGATACTACCTGTTTCACTACCCACTTCCCACCCTCCTCCTCCATAGCCCAGTTCTACAGTTAGGTTTCTAGGGTTTGTTTGGTTTGGTTTTGTCTGACTTTGTTTTGTTTCTCTTTATTCCACATGAATGGAACCATCCAGTATGTGTCCTTCTACTCCTGACTTACATTGCTTAGCATGCTTCCCTCCAGTTCCATCTGTGTTGTCACAGGTGGCCAAAGAATTCATCTTTTTTATAGCTGTGTGAATGACTCTAGATGATACAGAAGTTCTATTTTTTTAAATATTTTTTTTTTATCTATGCATACAAGAACTAGTGTATAGGCCTGAGGTGTTGGGGGGGGCGGTGAAAGGACTCATCAGAGACAGAGTAGGGAGCAGAACATGTAGACTGACTGAAGTACGCTGCTGAGAAGAGTGAAAAGCGAGGCAGGACACGTCTGCTGTGCCATGTGGGTCCCCTCCCTGGCCAGGGATCGACTTGTGCTGCAGTGGCTGTGGATACTTCATAGTGCGGTGCTTAACCCCCTGTGCCACTAGGGAGGCTCCTACAGCAGATCTATTTTTAATGTTTTTAGGTATCAATGTAATTTTCTTTTCTACAGTGGTTGGACCAATCTACATTCCCACCGATGTTCTATGAAGGCTCCTTTTCCTCTACATCCTCATCAATGCTTGTTGTTTCTAGGCTTTTTAATATGGGTCATTCTTATGGGTGTGAAGTAGTGATTTTGATTTGCATTTTCCTGGTAAGTAACAAGAGGCATTTTTTCATGTACCTATTTACCATCTATATGTCTTCTTTGTAGAAGTGTCCATTTAACACTTCTGCCCATTTTTTGTTTGGGGGTTTTGTTATTGAGCTGTATAAGTTTTTTAGAGACCCTGGTTATTAGTCTCTTGTGAGATATATGATGTGACAATATTTCCTTTCAATCATTAGAGTGTCTTTTGTTTTAATGATAGCTTCTTTTGTTGTGCAGAAGTATTTTTAGTTCAAAATTTTAAAAGAAAGGGAAATAGTTCTTCAGCTACAGTGGATAAATCTTAGCATGATATAAGGAAAATTTTGACATTTGTAAATTGGTAGAAATGCTTTAAGACAAAACACTAAATTTTGGGAAACAGATTTAGTTTTGCATTATTCATGCTAATAAATCTTTATTAAGAATACTGGTGTTTAACCTCCAAATACATAAAAGAAAAAATGGGTGAGTGAAAGGTTGATGGAATTACAGAAATGTCACAGCCAGCCTTCCTTATGCTATTCTTCAAAAGCAAGCTGAAAAAGATATTTTATACAAATACATCTAGTTTTATACGGGAATCTATTACTAGGGAAATATCCCATTTCATCATATATACAAGGAGAATTATATAACAATAGATTGTCAGTATTTTTAATATTTCCCTCTTAAATCTTACCATCTCTGCCATTTTCTACGCAAACCTCTATCTGTTTGCTAGGCAGTTACTGTCAACACCCAGTTGTTCACCTATGGTCATTAGCATTTGACAAATGATACAAAGCTAGTGTGAAACAGAAAATGCCATCTTTTCGAATGTATTCTCACTTAGAAAATTCATATACTTTATGTGCCTTGCCCCGACCATGCCCTTATTAATCCCATAATAGAAAAATGTTTAATTAGAACAATTTGATAAGCAGTAAGTTATCTGCATTAAGCATATGTGTTACTCTTCATTGTACAAGTAAACCTATTATTTCCAAGAGAAATCAGAGCCATTAGATCAGAAAGGCTTACTGAATAGAACTCTGCTAGGCAAAATTAAGGATTTTTTAGTTTAGAAGAAAACAGACATATCATTTCTAAGTAAATGGTACATTAATAGGCATAATTAGCACTATAAAGTGTTCAAGAGACTTGAGAAAATATGAATATTGAGTTTGAATGTGGTGGAAAGCTTCAGAGGCCATCTACATATTCTATTATGAGCAGGTTGAAAGCATATTAAAGCTTTTAACAGGCTTATAAAGTAACTGATATTCTTTGAAGCAAGACTTTGGAAGAGGATATAAAAATTGAACTTTCCCAAATTATCAGAAATTTCTTAATAACTAAACTTCCTCCTTTTTCATTTTAGTGACAAGTTATATCACCAGAAAAAAATCTTCCTTATCCAAAGTTGTCTTTAATATTAATAATAATACCTCGTTGCTTCTCAACTTCATGGTTATGCCATACCTTCGCTATTGTGAGGTATTTTTATTTTTGAGTAGTAAGATATATGTGGAATGATAATATTTCAGTAGTAACTGGAATTATTGGAATATTATTCCCATTTATCCCAATATTATTATCATTCTACTGATAGTTAATGAGCATTATCTTTATCATTTCACTTGTACCTAAAGCAACTTTTAAATATACTTCAAGTCATCATCCTTATAAAGCATACAATATTTCATTTCAAAACAAAGCAGTCCATGAGACTTTCAGGATAAGGTTCAAACTCATTAGACAAGCTGCCTCATAAGATATTCCAGGATCACTGTCTTCACATCTGGTGGAATTTCTTTTGTCTTTCAAATACTCATGCCCCCTTCATTTCAGTTTTGTGGAAATTCTTAGAGATTAAGCTGTGGGCTTTGCTATCTCACTGCTTTATCTTTTCATCATCACTTGATTAAGGTTTGGTCTAGTCACAGAGTGCTAGTTAACACATGAAAATTTCCAACTATTTTTCATTAAAGTACTAGAAATCATTAGATGCTTTATCCTTGTCCCCATTTTGCCTTCTGCTTACCCTGCCAGGACACCAATCCTACCAATGTAATTACTGATTTACATATTTGTCTCCACCTCTGTATTTTGAAATCTGCGAAGATCAGATTGGAACTTTTTATTTGATGGATTTTTATTTGATGTAGGTGTGCTGAACTTTTCAAATTAAACTAGTCACTATTACTAAATTAATTAGACAAATGACAAATGATATTAACAAAGGGGATCAAGTCAACAGAGTGCTTGATTCTCAACTAATTTGAATTAGTGATGTAATTCAAGTCAATGCCTTGATTATATTATTCATTCAGTCATTAATATTTAGGATCTGCTATGTGCTTGATAATTTGTGAGGCACTCTGTGACTAGACCAAACCTTAAGCAATAAGATCTAGGTTTAGAAAACACAGAAATAATAATAAAAACTAAATCATAAAAATAAAATGTTGAGTATTTTGATATTTCCTATGAATGAATATGTCAATATAGATTGCAATGTGTCAGTAGTATATAGTAGTATAAGATTTACCGGGAAAATATTGCTGCTGCATATATCTGTAGCAGGAGTTCTCACTGAGTTCATTGTTCTATGTATTGTTTTATCATTTTCTGGTAAGCTTGAATTTCCTTTGTTAGAACACACATGATTCCTTGTAGCTAGCTATTGGTTTTTATTTTTTTGTTTGCTTCTTTCTTAGAGTGACAGATTTTTTTAAATAGAATTGTTATCCATAGAGAGAGAGAGAGAAGAAAATGTTTCAAGTATGTTTCCCAATAAAATTCCCCAAATAACCCAGCGCCTCTAAAACAAGTGCCCTTGCAAACAGCCTTACTCTAAGTAGGGCCACTGAAGCCAGAACACTTGCCACAAGTCTAAGCTTCTGGTAGGAAACCACAAGAAAGGGGTTAGACAGGTCCTAGATAGCTGGGACAGAAGGAGAAACTAAAAATTTAAAATATACAGCATCATGGTAATGGCTGCAATCATCTCTGCTAAAGACTAGAGGTAGGTAGCTAGTTAGCTATAAACTTTGCCATCATGAGCCTCCCTGGTGGTTCAGTGGGTTAAGCAACTCACTATAAAGCAAACTGCAGCACGAGTTTGATCCCTGGCCAGGGAGGGGACCTACATGGCACAGCAGATCTCTCCTGTCTTGCCCGCTGCTCCCCTCTGCAGTGTGTTTCAGTCAGTCTGCTTGTTCTGTTCCTGGCTCTGTCTCTGGTGAATCCTCTTACTTCCCTGGACTCTGGTCTGTATCCCAGCTCTTGTATGCATAAATAAATAAATAAAATCTTTTAAATAAAAAAAATAAACTTCCCATCATAAGTTTGTTCATTTATTTTATTCCTCCTAGGACGTCACTCCTCATCCATCTATGTAGAAATTCTATATCCTTAAAGAACCTGATTCCTCCTCAAGCACTTGCATACATACTTAAAATGATGTATGTTAAAAGAATAAACAGCTCACTAAAATGGAGTAAACACTATAAATGGTAGTAATGAGTGAACACATGTTGATCTTGGGCAAGTCACTTAATATTTCCAAGCTTCAGTGGATTCAGAAATAGATGGAGGTATCTACTTTATAAGTAAGAGTCTGAACAGGTTAGATTAGCTTATAGTATAAAAATCTTACAGCAATTCCTGCGATATAGAAAATGTTTCATTAGTATAATCTCTCTCCCTATCTCCTCTACACACACACACACACACATATGCACACACATACTACATTCACATTCATATTCACATATTTATATATAGGAATGAGTAAGGAATACATGGAAGGAAGGGAAGGAAGCAGAGACTTACAAATACATTATTTACTATAATTATGTTAAAATATCCTGGACTTCTCTATATCTTGACTGTGTTTGCTTCAAAATTATAATGATGCAAGGACAAAGGCTTTAAATGGCATTAAATCTTTAAATTTAGTATTTGGGCTACCCTGGTGGCATAGGGGTTAAGTCTCAGTGCTATCACCACTGCAGCCTGAGTTCCATCCCTAGTGAGGGAGCTGACCTGCATAGGCTCAGCAGACCTCTCCTGTCTTGCCCATTGATTCCCTCAGCAGAGTATTGAGTGTCTCTGTCTGTTCTACTCCCTACTCTATCTCTGGTGAATCCTCTCACCTCCCCCCTCCACCACACCCCAGCACCTCTGGCTTATACCTTAGTTCTTGTATGCATAAATAAATACAAATAAATATTTAATAAATAAATTTGATATTAATTTCATATCCTTAAGGATTTAAGAGTCATTTGTAAACACTTCAAATAATCTTATTTTCAGATCATTTTTCTGTGCACTTACCTTTGAGTGCCTTTTTCATTTAGTAACTAGTATATCGAATTTATAGAAGTATGTTGGAAATTCATTGTCACTAGAATGAAAGTATCTTTGTTAGAATGAGCCTGATTTCATTCTAGGTTGAAGACTGAACTACAGAATTAATTCCTATAACACATGTTACATAGTCACTGATAGCCGGGGGTGGGGGGATGAAAAGGGGAGAAAATATTTATTTTAGCAATGTCAGATTTTCAGGGAAAAAAATAAAGTATATACAACCACCGAAGTGGTAATTAGTAAAAGTTTTTTTGTGCACCTGCCAAAAAGACAATTTGCAAATGGGAGCACTCAAACCAGAACCTGGAATGAGGCTCAGGGGTATATTGTTATAAAGCAACTTCTGTAGCGAGTAGGCAGTGACTGTTCTTCACAGTGATGGTTTATAATATTAGAATTTTCTTAATTACTGAAGAATTGGTCAGTGGTTACTTCATATCAACGTTGAAAAACAGTTTAAGTTTTACTTATGATTTCCAGGGGCATAAACAAGAAATGACCCAGGTCAAATTAGTCTTGCAAAATAAGCTAAAATACACTTTGTTTGTGTGAGTAAACTTTTTTTCTGCTCAGGGAATTTTCAAGGCTGGTCTGTTTTTTACTTTAACAGTAGAGATTTACTACTTTTTATTCATTGACCTCAAGTTCTGTTTGCCTAATCAGCAGTGGATTGACTGTAAAGGAAAATATTAAAATCCAAATGAGAAAAGTATCATTGTAACAAGAAACATATACTCCCTAATGGTGTCCAGGAAATGTTTTAATTAGGTAGAAATGGTGACAATGTCAAAAGTATATTATAGTCTTATACAATTATTACAGAACTGAATATTGAAAATATCAAAAGGTAATAACACATTTCCCCTTTTTATGAACCACATGAAAGCAGAAATACTATTTATAACTATTATAACTTCAGTGCTTAGTAGAGTATCTTGCAAATCATAGACATTCAATAGGTTAATTTGCACATGCAAGAATAAATTAATAGCATAGGTTTGCTTTGAGTAGATCAATTAAATTAGTAAAATATTTTCAGTTTATTAAAAAGTGATATAACCTCCATTTGAGCCTTGAAGTGTTAGTGTTCAATATCTGAATAGTAGAGTTTGCTTCAAAAAGCCCAATATAGAGCATACATTTTAGCAGTCTTCTATATTGTAAACATACCTCACATACATACTCTTCATTACAATCATAGAATGATTCAATCATTTATTGAAAACAGAATTCATTGTTAAATAATGTCCTTATAACCTCTCCTACAATCTAGAAAGTGACATGTTTACTTTTATTTAAATCTAAGTTCATAGAGTAGATCATGTATAACTGAGAGTTTAAGTAAGGAACTTGTAGTTAGACAACAAATGTGGAGTTTAGAGAAACATAAGCTCCAAACAAACTTTTTTGTAGGTGGAAGCTGGTTCAAAGACTAGCGAGATAGACTTGGAAATAAAATATATATAACATACTATAAATGCATAGAGATATAGATACCTTTTAGTCTGAGTCTCTTCTCTCACATTTTATTGTATGAAAAGAGAAGAATTTAGGTGGCATCTTCTACCTGGAATCTTTGCAAAGTCAAGTAGTTCTTTAGGTGTATTCTCTGCTTCCACATTAGTGAAGAGAAATAAATTGCTAAACTTTGTCACTACATAACAAGAAACCTCTAGTTTCAAATAGCATGTTCTTTATTTCCCTTTAAGTCAATTTGATCACAATGACCTCATTCCTAGTTCTCAAACACTCCAAGCCTTATTCTAATCTTAGTGTATCTACATGTGCTTTCTGCTGTACCTACAGTCTCTATTTACCAATCAGCCATATGACTCACTTATTTCCTTTATTTTCTGCTGGATACGAGAGTAACTAAGTATGGTTCCAATAACAGGAGCTACTCCTTTTTTCTTTCACTAGCAAAATACATATCCAGCTTTATTTATGTAAATTAATACTAATTTATTAATATTGTTAAAAATACAAGTTTACTCTTCAATATAATGCTGGAAGTCCTAGCTAGAGCAATAAGACAAGAAAAAGGCATACAAGAAATCCAAATAGGGACAGAAGAAGTAAAACTATCACTGTTTTTACTTTTGCAGATGATATGATAATATACATAGAGAATCCCAAAAACTCTACAGAAAATATAATCAAACTAATTAGCTGGGTGGGCAAAGTAGCAGGATACAAAATCAACACACAAAAATCAGTAACCTTTTGAAAATATCAAAACAACCAATCTGAAAAAGAAGAAATCCAGAAAACCATCCCTTTTTTAATTGAAACAAAAAAAAATCAAATACATGGGAATAAATCTAACAAAAGAGGTGAA
The DNA here is from genome assembly GCA_019455555.1 of Galemys pyrenaicus. Classification (NCBI taxonomy): domain Eukaryota; kingdom Metazoa; phylum Chordata; class Mammalia; order Eulipotyphla; family Talpidae; genus Galemys; species Galemys pyrenaicus. Next base: position 8,790,707 of record JAGFMF010011678.1, on the reverse strand, counting down.
CAACCTCTACAAAGAAATTATAAAACATTGCTAAAAGAAATAGAAGACACAAAGAAATAGAAAGACACCCCTTGCTAATGGATTGGAAGAATTAATATCATCAAAATGGCCATCCTACCAAAAGCAATCTACAGATTCAATGCTATTCCAATAAAAATCTCAATGATATTCTTCAAAGAAATAGAACAAATATTGTTGAAATTCATATGGATACGGAAAAAACTTCGAATAGCCAAAGCTCTCCTGACTAAAAAAAAAGTGGAGGCATCACATTTCCAGACTTCAAACTATACTACAAAGCCACAATAATAAAAACTGCATGGTATTAGAACAAAAACAGACACACAGACCAATGGAATCAAATAGAAAGCCCAGAAATAAACCCACAGACTTATAAATAACTAATATTTGACAAAGGAGCAAAGAATATATAATGGGATAAAGACAGCTTGTTCAATAAATGGTGCTGGGCAAACTGGACTGCTACATGCAAAAGAATGAAACTAGACTACTTCCTTTCACCATGCACAAAAATGAGCTCAAAATGGATTAAATAATTAGACATAAGACCTGAAACCATAAAATATATAAAAGAAAAAGTAGGCAAAACGTTACATGACATATACCTCAATAACATCTGTAAAGACACAGCACCTAGAGCAAGGATAGTGAAGGAAAAGATAAACAGCTGGGACTATATCAAAGTTAAAAGCTTCTGTTACAGCAAAAGACACACTAACCAAAACAAAGTGACAACCCACTGACTGGGAGAAAATGTTTGCACACAACACTAACAAGGGACTTGTCACAAAGATCCACAAAGAGCTGACCAGACTAAACAAAAACAAAGTAACCAATCCTGTCAAAAAAATGGGCAGAAGAGCTAAAAAGACATTTCTCCAAAGAGGAAATGCAAATGACCAACAGGCATATGAAAAAATGTTCAACATCTCTGGTAATCAGAGAAATACAAATCAAAACCACTATGAGATACCACCTCATACCAGTGAGAATGGCACATATATAAAAAAATAGCAACAACAAATGTGGGCAAAGATGTGGAGAAAAAGGAACTCTACTGCAGTGGTGATGGGAATACAAGCTGGTCCAACCATTATGGAAAACAGTATGGCAGTTCCTCAAATTCCTAAATATGGAACTCCCATATGATCCAGCAATCCCACTCCTAGGAATATACCCAAAAGACACAAAAATACTGTCTCAAAAGAATACCTTCATCCCTATGTTTATTGCAGCACTATTTATAATAGGTAAGACCTGGAAACAACCTAAATGCCCAAAAACAGATGATTGGATCAAGAAGATGCAATACATATACACAATGGAAGACTATTCAGCAATCAAAAAGAGTCATTCATAGAAACACGGATGGAGCTTGAAAGGATTATGCTAAGCAAAATAAGTCAGAAGGCAAAAGAAAAATGCCGAATGATTTCACCCCTAGGAGGAATATAAGGGAACCAAATTAAAAAACAAACAAAAGATAAGGACAAATCAGGGATACCGTGTGGGGAGTGGGGGAGTAGGTTGAGAGCAGAGAGAATACAGGGGATGGAGATACAGGGGGTGCACTGGTGAAATGGTGATGGGAAATCCATGGGGCCACAACTGATGTCAAATATATATAAATACATAAAAATAAATAAATACAGGGATGAGACTAGAGACAAAGACAAATTCAGTAACAGTTGTTACTGTTGTTTGTATGTGAGATAATGGGAGGATGGATTGTAGTAGAAAAGAACAATTACAGAGTTTATGAGAAAAGGAACATGGGAACACACTTGATACGGTAGATTCTCAGTCTTCAAGAAGATGGTGATGGCATTAACCATTATAAGAAGGTAGAAAGAGGATGGTATGTGGGTACTTGTGATGAAGAAGTTACATTGAGGATAGAAACTGAGAAACAATAGATAACTTCTACAAATCTTGGGGAACAATGATCTCCTTTCAGATGTATGTTAATCCTTTTAGGAGAAATGTTCTATTGTTATTATCTGCTCTATCAAAATAAATAGTTTTTTTTTAAAGACAAAAAAATTACAAGTTTAAGGATGTCAGTTACTGAAGCTTTTCACTGTTTCTTATATGCCCAGATACTAAATCATAAACACCAAAGAATATAACTGTGTTTTATGTAATTTTGAATATCTTTTAAATTCTGCCCAATTAGATCATAGAATAAATTTGAACATTCTAAGGAGCTTCAATTTATGGGTACTTTCTGAAGTATAGTTATAAAATAACATAAATATTCAATAATTTTATGAAACGTCAATTTCTTTAAAACTATTTGACTTTCAGTACTTTTTTTAAAGATTTATTTATGTATACAGGAACTGGGGTACAGGCCAGAGGTGGGGATGCAAGGTGAGTGGAGTCACCAGATAGAGAGTGGGGAGCAGAACACACAAATTGACTGAAATACACTGCTGAGGGGAGCAGCAGGAGAGACAGGAGAGGTCTGCTGCACCATGTGGGTCACCTCCCCTGGCTGGGGATTAAACTTATGTTATAATGGCTGTGGATGCTTTGTAGTGTGGTGCTTAACTTCTTGCGCCACCAGGGAGACCCCTGACTTTCACTATTTCTGGAGCCCACCTGGAGCTATTTATATCTATTAGGCAAGCTCTTTCTAAAAACAGTCTAAAGTTACCTCAGCCATACAAATAAAGCTTGCTTTTATTTTATTTATGTACTTATTTGTTTATTTATTTATTTATTTTTGTGGAAATCATCATGGGAGAGGTATAAAGACATGTTGAAATATTATTCTGACAGAAGTACCTCCACCTGGAAATGAAACCAGTGAGACAGGTGTTGGTCCTAAGTCTCTCCTTCTCCCCCACTGTTAATAGCGCTTCCCCACAGGCCTGTTTGTTAGTGGTGCATTTTTCCTTGCTAGGGAACAGTTTATCAGGGCAGTACAGCAACTGCTCCCATCTTTCTGAGACATCTTCCAAAATAGCATCCTTTGCATTTTGTGGATCTTCTGGAATGTAGTGTTTGACTTGAACCTCAGGAAGTCCAGAACTGGTTTTGACTGTGAAATCAATGTTCCACTCCAACATCTTTTAGTATTCCAGGACAGTAATGTACTAAGTGCTATTATCTTTCCCAGACTGTGTTGTAATAAAAAGCTTTTTAAAAATTATACACTAAAGTAAACTCTTATCAGGGTTATTATCCAATTATAGTATGGCAGTAACATATAAATACTCCAAACATAATATTTTCAAATTACTAAATAACTAGTGAAATATAGTCAAAATATTCTATTTATTTGATATTGTCTTAAATTTTAATATTCCAATATCTAAATTGAAGTCATAAGGAATTGAAATCCTTAATTAACTTACATAATCGCTTCTAGTAGTGTATCTCAACTGGGTGCTGTGTGTTCCTTCAAAAGTCACATAGATGGGATCAGTGGCAGCAATAGAATTGCTATTGTATAGTGCTTCTTGTGAATGAGCATGTGTATTTCAACATGTGAAAGTTTGTTGTAGCACACATATTTTGTGCACCCAATCCAATTTTGTCTAAATATCAGATGTTTTGGTCCATATCTCAGTTATATTTATCTTTTCTAAGTTGGTTCGCTATATATATGATACCATACATGAGTAAGTGTATTTCTTTGTGTGTGCATGTTTAACTTTTCATATGTAATTGTGACTGGAATTATCCATGGAACTTTTGGGTTTAAAGCATTGTGATTTTGTTTTCATCCAGAGATAATAATCTTCTATAGGTGCAGGCACCAAAATGAAGTAGACATTCCCTTATAGGTTATTAAAATGCCAGCAGGTTAGAATAAACTTCTCTTATAGTGCTCTTCACATCCTCAGAAGTGTTTTAAACTTAACGAATAAAGCAGATCAAATTGCTGAAGAATATAAAAAGAAATTTATCATGTTTAAGACCTTTTATAAGTAGCAAATGAAATGTCTGTCTTAGTCCACCTCAGAAATGTTACCTGCTTGTGCAGTATCTTGTTCTCATCAACAAAAAGGACTTGACAGAATAAAAATGCATCAATTTCAAAAAACAATATTTCTGTATTTATAGCTTCAATGAGGGCAAGACATTAACTTCACTCAGAAGTAGATGAATTCATCCATAAAGCATCTAGTAATTTTTATGAATAATTTATTCAGGCAGCTTTTAAACTCATTCATGACTCAAGTTTGCCTCTCATAATCTACCAAATGAAGATGTCTTAGGATTCTAGACAAATATCACTTATTTTTATTAGTCAGAAATGGTATAAAGTCCTGCCTTCTGTTTGCTAAAGTGCAGATTAATGACTTTCATTCATTGAATAACTAATTGATGCAGCATATCCAATTTAGCTTAGCCTTTCTGGTGAAAATTAAGCAGTACTATTCAAAGTATTTAGTCCTTTTGCTCTCAAAATCATTTACTATAATAAAAAATCTGTCCACGAGTGTGATTTTCACTGTTGCCTTTGAGAGTACCACCAAAAATGTGGTAAAAGATTTAGATTGAGCTATAATTTAGAGATATTTTATTTTTTAATGGATAGAACATGTATTGATTTTTTTTGGGGGGGGTCAATGATTAGCCTAAGCCTAATAAAAACATTTCACTCTTGTGCCCCATCATTTTTTAATCTGAAATTAATTAAAAATTAATATTTTTTCTTTTCCAGCAAATTAACCAATACTAGTTAAAACTTAACATTAATCATCTTATCAGATACAACACACTTGTATTGCATCTTAGAGCTGAATTTGTAATGTAATTCTTTTTTGTTAACCATAGTAACATCTGCTTCTATATCAATGGAATATTCATTTTACTTTTCTCCTAAACAAATGCCCCAAAGCCATATATGTAAAATTTATAATTAAAAAAAATGACTGGTCATGGAGATTAAGTATATATAAAAAAGGTATAGCTCATTGCATATCTACCTTCCAATAATTGCATATCACCTGCTCACAGTGCACTTATTATTCATATGTATTTTCATGTGAACTCACAAATAATATTTGTTTAAAAAGTATGTAACAGGCCCGAAATGGTGGCACTTATGCTAAGTCTTTCTCTACACTACACTACACTCATCTTTCTCTAACTACCATCACGATGATCTACCAGGGTCCATCAGATTTGATGAGGGATGTTCTCCAATCACTTACCATGATCTCATATCTATGTAACTAGTTATAACCCCCTTGTGATTTCAGCCTTCCCAGGAATATAGTCTTGACTAGTCAGCAGGGAATTTTCTGGTCAAGAGTAATGAAGAAAGCTTTTTCATTTCCCAAAGGAAAATTAAGGAATCTGTCACAAGACTCTTATCCATTTCTCATGGATAGGTTACTTAAGCCTGAAATAATTCCCTCTTTCCTAACTCTGTCCTTTTTCAGTCTATAAAAATGTTTCCTTGTGAATAGCTTTGGAGAATAACTTCCCACTTGCTAGATGGGATGTGGCTTGATTCATAAATCATTTGATAAAGACAGTTGGATCTTGAAAATTAACTTATTGGTTTTTGTTGTAGTTAACACTTTCCAGCTCACACTGCTATCATACACCAAATTCTATTGTAGTGCAGCCCATTGTGGAATTTAGAGACAGAAAAACATGTACTTAGAATTCTGTAGCCAGGCTGTCTTCCCTGGCACTGTCAGCATAGCCACTTTTTGTGTTTTTCACTCACTTCCAGGAAACATTTATCTCATGAAGTGTAGAACTAATGATGCAAGGATGATTAAGTCTTTATGTAAAGGCCCACAGATGCATTGACTCAAGATCATTAAAATGACTGGTGGAGTTTGTATAAAGTAGTCTGCAGTGCCAGCATTTAGCAGAATCAGTGTCTCAGACAAGGCACTCAAAGATATTGTTAAAATGAAATTTAGTTTAAAAAAATCACCTGTGCAGAAGACAGAAAACAGAACCCATATATTTCTAAGAGAAATGTTTCAGACTTTGGAGGACAAATCTTCAAAATTTAAAAAAAAAAACTAGTAAGTACAGATTAGTGTATGCCTTTATAGATATATTATGTGTGACATGGATCAATGAAAGGAACTTTAGAGGTAGATTTCCATTAACGGTAACAAGAATCTTTTGCTTTTCTTGTCATAAACCATATTCATTGTTTTATTTCTATTTCTTCCTATTCAGAAATGTGAACACATAATGACAAAGTTATGTGAAAGAGAACTTGGATTCTGGAGTCTCACTCTGGTATCCAGTACCCTCTACCATGTTCTAAGTTTCACAGTGGATAGTATATATCCATATTTCAATTCCTCACAAAACTTAATAATACCTATATACTGTCTTTATGAAAATCCAAACAGATGATGTGCATAAGATATACCTCACATACTATATATAAATTCAACATTCATAATTGTTGATATTAACTTGTGAATAATGTTTGCCTTATGGCATTTTCAAATATCAGCTTTGGAGTCACAATTTTCCATTGAACTCTCTATCAAATATTTTACTAAATTCCTAATACTCTCTTCCTTCAATGAAGAACTTCCTCAAAGGCTTATTAGAATTTCTATCTCTTGATTTTTTTTAATTCTATTGGAAACTTTTCATTTTTGCATATATTTATTCCCAAAACTGTTGATATGGTACATTTACACTTTTATGCAATGCCACCTATTTTCTAATTTTACTGATAATTTATTATTTGAATCATAAAGTATTTATATGACTATAGTTAAGTTTCCAAGTGCTGGATGCCAGATTGCTTATTTTGATTGACTTCTATTTTCATTCCATTATGCTAAAACACATACACACTCACACACATCCACACACCTACACCATTTAATCCTGTACACATTTAGCAGTATTGGAGAACATCCCTCATCAAATCTGATGGACCCTGGTAGATCATCGTGATGGTAGTTAGAGAAAGATGAGTACAGGAGTTGAGGTCTACCTAATCAGGAGCCTGTGGCTCAGAGAAATATAATGCAGTAAAACAATGCTCTTGGGGACTCCATCAGAGTTGTTAAGTTATGGAAAACAAAGGAAAGAGTAAAAGAAGTCTAAGAAATTTGCCCCATTTTCTAGGGGAAGTATTAGTTTCTTTTTCCATTGTATGCAAGACGGTTGTTTATGTTAGGTAGAAGTATGACTCTGTTAAGTAGTCTTTATTGGATACTAACTATGGTTACTTGTGATGACTCATTTTATATGTCAACATGGCAGGATCACAGAGTGTTTAGATATTTTGTCAAACATTATTCTAGACATTTCTGTTGGGTGTTCGTAGATGATATTAATATTAAAAATAATTAAAATATATGAATGTAAAATAAAAGTATAGATAAACAGGTAGGTGACATTCATGCTGCAATCTTCTCACTATGGTACCTATACACAAATGCATATAAAAATTGATATTGCCAAGGTCTAAGAGACTGTCTTATAACTGTGTCTGTCACATGAATTTGGCAGTGAACAGTAACTGTTTCATACATTCAGATTATTATCAATTAACTAATTTACACATCTTTCTTGAAACAACAAAATTTATGTTTTCTTCCTAAAGGAAGTCATGAAAAGGGAGCCATTTCATGTATAGAAAGCAAAGTAAATATCTTTAACTGATCATTTACTAAAGAAAATTTAAAATTCATTCTCAGAAAGGAAAATAATGGTGAACTTAATCTTGGAGACGTTTTATTGGTGAAATCATAATACTCTTCCTTTTATTATTGTTCTGTATTGTATGCTTTCAGTTGCCTTTTATAAAATTTTGCTGGAATTTTTTAAAAAAGATTTTATTTATGCATACAAGAGCTGGGGTTAATGGAAATTTTAATTGTATTTTTAAAAAGATTTATTAATTTATGTTTACAGGAACTGGGGTATAGTCCAGAGGCCTGGGTGGTGAGAGGATTCACCAGAGACAGAGTGGGGAGCAGGACAGGCAGACTGACTGAAACACACTGCTGAGGGGAGCAGCAGGCAAGGCAGGAGAGGTCTGCTGTGCTTTGTGGGTCACTTCCCTGGCTGAGGATCAAACTCCTGGTGCTTTAGCTGTGGATAGCTTTAGAGTGCTGCGCCTTAAGCCCTTGCACCACCAGGGAGGTCCTGGAAATTTAGTTGTTAATAAACCGAAAAATATAGTTTCCTAATCATGAGATTTTCCCATTTAGGACTTTTTAAAAACATATTTTACTCATTTTTGTGTAGAAGAACTGGAGTACAGGCCAGAGGTGCAAGGGCTGAGAGGATTCATGAGAGATAGAGTGGGGAGCAGAACAGGCAGATCTATGAAATACAATGCTAAGGGGAGCAGCGGGAGAGGCAGGAGAGGTCTGCTGCGCCATGTGGGTCCCCTCCCTGTCAGGGGGAATTAATTCATGCTATAGCAGTGGGCCCTCGAAGTGGTGGCACTGAGACTTAACTCCCTAAGCCACCTGGGAGACCCCATTTATGACCTTTTCATGTGAAGTTTTGCTAACTTCAAGTTAATTTTGTAAATATATTTTGAAATTTGTACAACTAATCAGTTGCATGTTAATAATGCAAGCAATTTAATAGAAGCTTATGCTAATCTCATCTAATGTAGTGAAATAATCTATGGTGGGTTGTCAAGGCTATTTCTGGGTGGAAAATTCATGAAATAAGTCAGCTGATTTACTCTGAAACAGTGGTTATGTACTAGAATCAAATGTTTAAGTGGGTTTTTAATTAGGAACTGTATATTGGATATCAATAGAAATTAAACTAAAGGGAAATAAATACTTCAAGAGAATTTACATTTATGGAGTATGGAATTTTGTATCAGTACAATTTGCCTTACCTTGTAAGAAACACTGACTTTGCAATATTTTTTAGGTATTAGGATTTTTGGACAATATTGAGGAAAATAAAGCAAAGTAGAAAAGCTTACATAAGCACTATTCTATGAGTTATATTAACTCTGGAAAATCATCTAAAATACTCAGTAGATAGCTCATATGCATGTCTGGATAACATGTCTATAAACATGTCTATATTTAGCCTGCAATTACATGCCATGGAATATAATTTAGCAGAGTTATCAAATTCTGAAAAGAGTGCTAACTATAGCCAGAAATGATTGAGCAAACAACATACTACTTCATATTCCTCCCATATTAATCTGATTTACTATGCTTAATGAAAAGGGTACAATGTAGAATTAATCACGTAAATATATTGAGCACTTCACCTATTAAAGCAGTCATGTTGTTTAGGATTCTGGAGTAATGAGGAAATTTTTAGTTATAAGTAGTCTTTCTTTTCTCCAACTTTGTATAGTAAGATTTGAAAGAAAGGTGTTATCAGTAACTTTTGTGGGTTTTTATTGGATGGTGGCCACATTCAGGACACAAAGTTTCAGTGTTAAAAAGCAAAGAGAAGGTCAATAGGAGAAATGAATATAGAATTCTAGTAACATATGACATGTTCTTTTTAGTTTGTCCTGAGACCAAAGTATATCACTGGAATGTATATTTTATCTGTCCTCATACACCATGAATAAAAATGAATTTCCCTTCCAACTTTGAATGCTGATGATAGGCAAATGTAGGATAGAGGAAAGGTTTATAATCAGGAACACACACATATATACACCAGTGATAATTTCACTCTGATAAAAGTCAGATAGACATTATGAATTATAATATGGACTTCTCAAGTGGAAAAGTAGACGTTGAAATCTTCTCTGCTATGTCCAAATCATGCAAAATTCCAAGATATTGTTTATGTAGTGTTTTTGTTTTATTTTTGCTTTCAAAATTATTTTCTATTTATGATCATTTAAAAAGAGATCTTCAGCATCCCTGATAGTGCAGAGATTAAGTTTCAGCACTATCAGTGCCAACCACTGTGGCATGAGTTCAATCTCAGGCCAGGGGGGTGACCCTCATGACCCAGCAGAACTCTCCTGTCTTCCCTGCTATTCCGCTCAAAAGTGTAGTTCAGTAGATCCTTCTTTTCTGCTCCTTACTCTGTCTTTGGTGAATCCTCTCACTCCCCCACCCCTCACACTTCTGGCTTACACCCCAGCTGTTGTATGCATAAATGAATAAAATAAATCTTTGAAAAAAATAAAGAGATCGCACACTAAAATTCAAAGCACTTAAATTGGGGGGCAATTCTTTTCTCCATTTTATCTCCAGAACAAGCACAATACCTGGCACATAGTTGTATTTCAAGATATATTTACTGCATACATTGCTGAATGCAGCAATATGTAGTTAAAAAGAGGTGTCCATATATCAATGAATACGCAACATTAGACTGAATGGAAGGTAGAATTAGACAATATCGTCTTTGATAGTCCTTCCTCTACCCAGTGTTTGAATAAATGATTCATTGTCTTCCTAGGATAACTTCAATTATAACAGGTTTATGACTATTTCAGATTCTATGGTAAGTGTTTACATGGGTGTTAGTAGCTCTTAAAACTCTCCTCAAAAAATTCAAGCATGTTGGCAGTCTCTCTGCCTTCATTACCAAGAGACCTGATATATAACACCAAGCCTGCAGATAGCATTTAGAAATTCCCCAGGAAAGCATTAACTTCCAGTTAAAAGAACGCTTAGGCATTTTAGTAAGCTACAGCTCAGCAGTGATTAATTTACACTGAGTGTTCTTATGTAAGTATTCCTTGGGCTACATGCCACATGGTACTGATGCATACTAACTTAATTCTCTTAAATGCTAAAACTGTAGCTATATTGTATAGTTTATACTACAGCAAGCATAGCACATGTCACAGAAATATGCAAGATTCTCCAGCATGCCAACCTAGTTCATTAATTAGGTTAAACATACCACATAAGTCAACATTAAATATGGAATTCATTCTTAGTTAATAATCTTACACCAAATTCCTCATGCAAATGGAGAATACATAGGTTTCTATTACACAGTCTTCACTTTCATTTATGAGTACATTGTTCTCATGAGGAATTCTCAAATTATGAGTAGATTTGGAGACTGCATCAAGTTCTTGAAATGTTTCTGTTTTCATGAAATGCAAACGGATCCACCTCTTTTCAGGCCCACGTCTTTATTCTTCACTCCTTCACTTTCTTGGTTCTTAAATTCCTAAATATTCATGCTTTTATTTACTCTGTTTTTCCAATGAGGTTATCATCACCATCCCTTTTTAATTCTGTTCATTCATATGTTGTGTTTTTTGTGTGTGTGTGTTTTTTTAATGCACCAAGTGTGTACTACTGTATGCTTCTAACTAAAATCTATTCTTTCTTTTTCTTTAAAGATTGCATTTATTGATACAAGAGCTAGGTATAGGACAGAGACTTGGGGGCTGGTTAGAGAATTCACCAGAGACAGAGTGGGAGCATAATAGGCAGATCAACTGAAATACATTGCTGAGGGGAGCAGTGGGTGAGGCAGGAGAGGTCTGCTGCACATGTGGATCCCCTCCCTGGTTGGGGATGGAACTCATACTACAGTGGCTGCAGAAGCCGTACAGTGCGGTGCTCAACCCTTGTGCCACCAGGGAGGTCCCAAAAATCTGTTATTAACTTACCAAGTATACATAAATCACTTAAGTAGTGAGAGAAAATTCAGCTATAAGAGAGTAATTCGTATCTTGAGAAAAGAGGAAAGAGTATTGAACTGTAAAGCCAGCTCTTGTTTCTCTGGTAAGTAAACTATACTAAAGCAGATTTAAGTGATTCTTTTTCCAGATATATAACTTTTCTCTTCAATACATATTTATATATATGCAGATTTGCCAGTGTAAACTATGGTTTATTTTAAAGGAGGGAGATAAATGGTGTATCATCCCCTTTTATAACAAAAACAATTTTATAAATCAATTAATTGAATCTGCCTCTTCAATAAGTAGCTCAGTTTAAATTTGTTTTCATATATGGTAGAATATGCTAAATTTAGAAATTCTGACTAAATAACCTTTGTTATGTGCAATAAGTTACTATAAGATAATATGCACAATTTGGGCTTTCCTCTAAGATTTCATGCCAAGATATCTTAAATGTTAGTTATAAATAATATTCATGGAATAATTTATTGTACATGCTCCTGTTAAAATTTTATTCAAGTCTCAAAAAGTACATATAGTAAGTCTTAACATTTATATTTATCTTGTCAGAGTACATGAGGATTCTACAGATGCTTCTTTTATTTTTTGACAGCTTCTTAAAATTTATCTTTTAGGCACCCATTGGCAATCATCAAAATTTCATGAAATCTGAATGTCTAAGTTGGCACTGGATTTATTTAGAATTAAAAGAAAGAGAGTGATATGGAACTAAGGAATATATGAGCACATGCTGTGTCTAAAAGAGAAAGCATAAATTAAAGAAAAAATTTACCTGTCCTAAATCTCTGAGTTCAACTAATTCTTGTTGAAAGCAGGCCTGCAGGGTTCAGGGTATTTTGAATCACAATGCAATGTATACTCCACTGAGAGGGAGGTAGGAGCCTTATTATTCATGATGTACATATTCTGCCCAACTCTTCATCTTATCTACCAAATCTGAATGCTTACAAGCTGTAGTGGGGCTTCAATACTAAGTAGATGTCCTTTTTTTAAAAAAGATTTATTTATTTATGCATACAAGAACTGGTGTGGGGGTGAGGGATAAGATGATTCACCAAAAACTTATTGGGAAGCAGAAGAGGCTGATTAACTAAAATACGCTGTTGAGGGGAGCAGCTGGCAAGATAGGAGAAGTCTGCTGCGCCATATGGGTCTGCTCCCTGGCCAGGGATCAAACTCATATCACAGTGGCTGGCAATAGCATCATAGTGCTGAGACTTTAACTCCTGTACCATTAGGAAGGCCCCTAGACTTCCCTTTAGAAACAACAATTAATTAAAACCCAGGCTCATGGCAATTACTTTTAGTAGCTAATCTTGGAAAAGTAATTTTGGAAAAAAAAAAGGAGGCCATGGAGACTTCAGGAAACTTCACCAAAAATGGAAGCAAATTAGGAATGTAATGAGTAATAAAACAGATCCCTTTTGATGGATTTTAAAGCAAGATATTTAAGCGATATATATCTAGCTATTCAACAAGGTTTGAAATGCTTAACATGAAACGTGTTTTTACAGTATAATATTTTACATTATCAAATTTAATAAAAATTACCCAAATATTTCTGGATTTCATGTAGAGTCCATCACCATTATACCTGATATTAGATTGGTTTTATGGTTATTACCCTCCACTGTTCCTCTGTCCTCTTGTGTATTAATGTCTTTAGGCTCTTAAACCTTCATATATTGGCACATACTGACCTGGTTCCCATGGTCTTTCTTAGGTAAATCTTATTGTATAGCCCCTAGTACTCAAGTTTATTTATTTTAAAATATTATAGGAATTGCTGATGCTAAGGTCATTGATTTGATAAATGTTTCTCTAGGTTTGATCTGAATTGGTTGAATGAATACTGCTTAGATTTTAAGAAATCAGAATCCCCTTTCATTTCACCCTTCCTTATCTCTAACCTCTTTATTTCAATTCCTCATCACCAACATGACTTTCAAAGATTAATCTTTTAAGTGGAATTTGGGTTTAGTTCCTGTTGACTGAGAATGACCATTTTTCTGAGTCACTGGGGAAAGGGAGTTAAACTGGTGAAGCACAAAGTTTCTGTTTTGACTAGGTACATTGTAAATCTGTTAAGGAAGTTGGAAAACTGTTTGAGATAAAAGCAAGCAAAAATTACTTTAAAAATGCTGTAGAAAGTCATTAATTAACTTAAAAGCAAACTAGTTGTTTTTACCTTGTTTTGTTATGTCCAAATGAGAACAGAGATTTCAAGTGCATTGTTCACAAATGAAGGAAAAATTTGTGTTTTGAAAAATAAGCAATATTTTGAAGGCTATTTAGCTGGTGAATTTAACGAACTGAAAATAGCATTCATAATTGGTGAAAAATTATCATAATAAATATATTGTATTAAAACATTTTAGCTGCAAGGCATTTGTTATAGTGGATTTTTCCCCATGCATTTAAAGTTACTTAAATTAGAAGTACATTAATTTCAGTTAGAAAATTATCATGTAGCAAACAATATGGTAACAAAATTAAACTGACCTGGACTATAGAATATACGGTCCATGTCCATAAAATTCAGTGTAATTCAGAATTCTGATATATCTATAACTTACCAAGTCAGATTGCAGTTTAAAGAAAATGCTATTGAAAAGAAGTTCTTTAAATTTGGTTCCTCCCTTAGGAGGAACATAAGGGAACCAAATAAAGATCAAGGAAAGGAATAAGAACAATAATAATAATAATAACAATAAAGACACAAAAACCCAAAATGAAAAGACAAGGACAGACTGGGGACACCTGGTGGGGAGGGGAGGGGGAGGGTTGAGGGAAGATGGGAGCACGAGGGACTGAGGTGATGGTGCACTGGTGAGATGGTGATGGGGAATACATGGGGATTACAATTAATGGCAAGTATATGTAAGTTTTAAAATATTTTAATAAAAAAATAGGAAAAAAAGAAAAAAATGTTTAAAATTATCTAGTAAAAAAAATGAGACAGTGATTTAAGGAAAAGTGACTTTTATGAATGCTCATTATAGCAGATCTAATAAACATGTTTGTTTTGTTACAAAAAAAATTGTTGAATTCGGGTAAAATGCTTATTGTATAGTTAGGTTAATTTTGTAAAATTATCTTGAAACCATGTTTCCTTGAGTCTAAATTAACCTCTACGAGTAAGAGAGGCCAGTGAAGAAAACATGATGATGCCTCTTATGAAGACGGTAACTCTTCAGAGAAGGCAAGCCATTTGTCAACAAACAGAAAGGGCAGAAGTTAATTAAGCTTTTAGTTTAGGAAAAATAAAATAAAAATTATTTACAGTATTAATTTAGTCACCGGGTCATCAGTTTTAAAATTGATAGAAAATCCTTAGTCAGCTACTCAAAGGAGTCAGGATTAGAGAGTCAGGAACACCATTTACTCATTTATTAAGGTGGAACGTAAATAAAATATTCTCGTTATTGAATTCTAATTTATAGTTTGTAATAACAATGTCTTACTAGGAGTAGAACACACGAACACACACACACACCCTCCAAGCCCATTTAGCTCTTTCTGAGTTGCAAAGCAAAAGTGGTTCATGAAGGGAAAATGGAATAAGAACAATTTTGTGATGTCCACGTGTACTGGATAATAACAAAAAGCAGGAGTTTAAAAATGAAGATTTTGGGCCTCCCTAGTGGCTCAAGGGGTTAAGTTTTTGCACTATCAAGCTACCAGCAGCCACTGCAGCATGAGTTT
Source organism: Galemys pyrenaicus (assembly GCA_019455555.1). Lineage (NCBI taxonomy): Eukaryota > Metazoa > Chordata > Mammalia > Eulipotyphla > Talpidae > Galemys > Galemys pyrenaicus. The sequence goes on along the minus strand of JAGFMF010011678.1, from coordinate 8,775,400 downwards.
GGTAATATGCCAGGGAGATAACCCACATAAGCCCACTGCTCCCAATAGCAGTGTATTTTAGTAGATTTGCCTGTTCTGCTCCCCACTCTGTTTCTGGTGAATCCTCTCACCCCCACACTTCTGGAATACACACCAGTTCTTGTATGCGTAAATAAATTTAAAAATAAATCTTAAAAGAAAATGAAGATCTTGAAAAATAGGGTATTGTGTCGTTTCTATATAGATAGTAATAAGTAGATTGAGACAAAACCCAGAAATTAACAACTAATTTGAAGTTTTTCACTTTCATGTTAAAACTGCTGAAAACTCATGTGATTATGGAGATATGAACCATTTAACTTATAGATTTAAGATCATTCTTGAGAAACATGGCAAGCTTCGTGGTTCACTGACAATAGTTGTCATCACTATGGCATTTTAGTAGCTTCTAGACCTATAATGAAGAACATAGCCTGCACATAGCTCTTATATTTAGCAAATTCTACCTGAAGTTTTGAGTTGTTACTATTTGTCTATTTTTAAGCCAATTTTTGATTTAAACATTAGAAGCCAACACTGACTGCACTTGACAGAAATGTCGCTGAGGAAATTCAACTCCCAGTAGCAAAATGCGTGTGGGGAGCAGCATTTGCAAGAACAGAAATTTTAGCTCAAACCCACACCCAGGAAGGGCAAAGCAGCTTACTGCTACAACCTTCTAAAGCCTGGACCCCTATAAGACAAGAGGAGGACCTGGGTTGCTGGATTTCCTTTACCTAGAGAAACAGAAATGCTTGAAACAACCAAGTTAGTCCTTTTATTATTTTTCCCTTTATTTATTCATTTTTAATTTATGTATATTTGGCATCAATTGTAATCCCCATGTATTCCCCATCACCATATCACCAGTGCACCATCACCTCAGTCCCCCGTGCCCCCATCTGCTCTCAACCCTCCCCCTCCCCCCTCCCCACCAAGTGTCCTCAATTTGTCCTTGTCTTTTCATTTTGGGTTTTTGTGTCTTTATTGTTATTATTATTATTGTTCTTATTCCTTTCCTTGATCCTTATTTGGTTCCCTTATATTCCTTCTAGGGGAGGAACCATCTGGTATTTTTCTTTTGCCTTCTGACTTACTTCACTGAGCATAATCCCGTCCAGTTCCATCCATGTTCCTATGAATGCGTCTAGTTTTTCATTTTTGATTGCTGAATAGTATTCCATTGTGTATATGTACCATAGCTTCCCAATCCGCTCATCTGTTTTTGGGCATTTAGGTTGTTTCCAGGTCTTACCTATTGTAAAGAGTGCTGCTATTAACATAGTCTTTTTATTTTAACAAATGTGTCATAAGTTATACAATTTGTCCAGCTAAACAGGAAAAGAGAAAGATGATAAGCCTGGTTAATGATATGTTGTGGCCAAAACAAATGTATGTCTAGTTTGGGAATGAGCTTCAGCTTTGGGGGGCTAGTTTCACTTGAAATTCACCCCTTTTCTAAATTTAGGATATAATTTCCAAGTTTTTATTGTGAATAAGAATTACTGAGGAGAACAAACATAAATGCAGAAGAAGTAAAGATTCCATATTGAGAGTTTTTCTTTTAGCAAGTAGGTTGGTTTCAGAGTTTTAATTTTGTAAATTAAAATAACTATTCCAAGGAGACCTGTCATATATATTTCACAAAATTAAGAATTACGTTAAAAATAGATATTCAAGGGTAGAGAATCTATAAGAGAGAACTTCACCTGGAATCTAAAAAACAGTATAAAAATTAAAATTAAAACAAGAATTAAGTATCATTCTTAATTTAGTAAGATTATTTTGAAAATTCTAAAATATTGGCCATGATAGTGTTTGAGAAACTTAATACAATTGCATAAATTATCATTTTTATATTAAGTTCTTAGTATTTCTTAATTTGAATTATATATATTATAATTATAATATATTATAATTTTCATTATAATATATGCTTGGGTATTACTTTTTTTAGTATATAATACAGTGGTATTTTTCCAGTTTGGGATCATTATTTATCTCTTTGTCCGTTAAAAGTTTAGTAACTCCCAATACTACATAAATTCTTTTTCATTTTTGGGTTTCTGAATGTTCTGTTTCTTCAGGTATCATTGTCACTGAGATCCTTATGTATGGAAAAATAATGACTAAGTACAAAGACTAGTGCCAGTGAAATCATGCATTTAAATCTTTTTTCCCTATGGATTATGCATATTTGAAAATTTCACTGATGTTGATATATTTTTCTATACCCTTATAAAATTGTGTACCTACACTTATTATTTATACATCTTTATGAATTATATCTAATGATACATCTAAAGTAGCGTTTCTATAAAAGAAAATAAAAGTTTAATACATGTTTCTACTTCAAAATTCCTTCCACTCAAACTAATATGAAAACATGGTGTAGGCTAATACTTACAAACTCCTATATTTTTGTACTATTTTATTATTATAAATTGTGCTATATTTTTACCAGCTCACTCAGGGTCATTTTAGTGAAACTACAAGATATAAATGTGAGATCATTGTAAGATATTGATAGTAAGGCTCCTTCACCTTTGTTAGGTAACAAATTTTATTGGCACATCTTTCTCAATGAACGGCGTTTCTTTATCTTATGGATTGCAGTGGCAAGCTTTATTTAGCATAACAGTATCACCCAAGATGCCAGAGCATTTGTTTACTCTTATTATTTGCTCCTTATGTCTGGAAACTATTCATTTATTTGAGTCTTACTTCTTCGATGATTTAAAATTTGTGGGTAATGTATCTGGAAAGCCTCATCTTTAAGCCAATTATAATATTACTAATTGTTTTTCATGATATTTAGTAGCATCAGTTAAAAAAAAAAAAACAAAACCTACCCTAGCTCAATAATGTCAAAAAAAACAATAAAAAGTTCTGAAGAATTATGATCCTGCATCAAAGGCTAATAAGTAAATTTATTTAAGTGTCAATTTTCATTTGATGCCATAATAGGATTCCTGTTTCTTTAGACATTACTAAAAACATATTGCCCTCTGCAAACTGAAAACTTCTGTACAGTTGTGAAATGAGATGGTGGTCTATGGCCAGTTCTGACTGGACAAGGCTCTATATTTTAACCTTTGTCATGATGATTGGCACTAATAGGTTCCTTGGCTGACAGGACTGTCAGACAAAGGAAAAATTATGAGAGATGGATACAGAAACTTCCATTTCTTCCAAAACTAAGCACTTATTGCTATGACTTGGGAACATAAGCGAGGCATGGGTAGGACTTACTGCTGTATTTTGCACTATGTGGATCCTATAAGTAGACAATCAATTTTCTGTTAGCTTTTTACTGCAGAGTATCAAGTTTGATTTTGAAAGTTGCACAACATAAAGTCTGCTTTCCAGTATTTGAAAATAAAGTATCTCTCTAGTGCATTGAATAAGGGCACACATTAGGCATTGCTATGGATGGATTTGCTATTTTCTTACATAAAAGTACAGAATCCTTACGGTGCCTATCAAAGAAACATAAATGCACTTAGACCAAGAGAAAGTCACAATTAGGCATAATGATATTAGGCCCTAGATATAAGTAATGTGAGCACTGTTGATTTACTTTTTCTAGAAAACAGAAGTATTGCCTTATAGTCATAAATGGGGATGGATTGCTATCTCAGACTTACTGCTTTACTTTCTTTCCAGGAAATCATCTCTTTGGGTCCTTATTTTCCCCTTGATTTAAATTAATCAGCAAAGTTTAGAATGATAGAAAATTAGAACTGGAAGAAAGGTAAATAATAATCTCTCTTTTGAAATAATTACTGCTGTGAAGCAAATTCAAAGTTTAATAATAGACAACCTTTTAAAAGAGATTATTCAGAAGTCAGCTGAGGACCTAGACCCTGGAAACAGCATCAGATTATCCCCAGTGGGCACCCCCCCAACTCAAAATGTTTTGACTTCAGTTTATGTAAGAGCATTACATATGCAGAAAGAACACATAATTGCTTTTTGTTAACAAAGGAAAAAAGACAATTCATGCCTACTATTTCAGTTAATTAAAAGAAGGTTGGTTTCTAACAGACTTGGTGAATTTATAAAAGAGAAGCACTATTCATAACTCAAAACAATGTTTTGATGTTACAGTTATACAGAGATATTTGTGTTGGGGAAGGAAAGGTATTTGACCCTTTTAGGCTAAAAGTACCCCATAAAATGTAATCATGCAGTCATCTCTCAAGCTGCTTCTCAGGAGAAGGCACTGATGATGAATTTTCTGGACATTACCTTTGCTTTTTTTACAACAGGATTCCACACAAGAAGAAAAAAGTAATTAACTTACTGGCTTTTGTAGTCTCTGAGGCAGCCATAGCAGGGGGGAGATAAATTCTAATAGAGTAGGAAGTAGAATTCTCCCATTTTGATCCAAAGATATATGTGCCTCTATTTATTATCATCTATGGTTTAATAATTGATCAAGGCATTTGACCTAGAAACTCAAAGATCAGAGGACAAAAAGTAGGTAAAAGAGTGTAAAATTGTGGTGGGTTCAATATATTGGAAACAAAAGAACAAGAGAGTCATCTAGAAGTTTCTGATCAAAGAGTGGGATTCAAAGGTGAGACTATAGTGAGGACCCTATAGTTTTTAAGTGAGAAGTGTCCAAGGAACTAAGAAGAAAGGAAAGTTTCAAAAATGTCAAAAAACTAGAGTGATAAAATCAATAATGGATATACAGAAATTTTCCTGATACTGCCAAATCCAGAGGAAAAAGATCCAACAAATCATTATTGAAGGTAGAAGTAAGAAAAACAATAAAACTGTGGGTGATAATCTCCCATGCACCAAACCTGTTACACATGTAATTATTTGATATAAAATTTTTGATCTGTTATATTCTAACTAAAAAAATTTCTCCTTCCCTACAGAAATGGGATACACAGCCTCTATCCCTTAATAACAAACATCTTAAATTTTTGCTATATAACTCTCATTCACAGCCACTTTCTGCTTTTTCTGTGTGTCCTTCCCTACCTCCTCTGAAATTTCATATCTTTCAATTTCATTATAAAACATACCCAAATTCTAGGAGTTTTTTTCTTGATATTCTGAATTCTGGCTGTCTTTCCAGCATTTTGCCACTTGCATATGAATTTTATTGCTTGTTTGCCCATATAAACAGGTCTTTCTATGCCAGTAATATCGTAGTCACTCTTAAATTCTACATAAACACAAACTCTGCCTTCCTCCACCATGCTCACTTGATTCTTTGTGTAAAGTGAATAGTCAACAAATGATTATTGCTCAGCTCTAGATTCCTTGTTGTAAAATTCACACAAAGAATAATATAACTATATGAATAATACAATTCTATTCATTAAGACTGAAATTTATCAATCAAAGACTGTTACTCTATGTAATTTGCTTAATTTCTTCATGCTTAATTATGCAACCATGATTTTGTGTCCATAGAAACTAGGGCAGATTTGGATTAATGAAATTACTTAATAAATGATAAGAAATAAATGCACTTTCTATTGGGTTTGGCATAATTTTCTGGAAAATGCAGTCTTAAAGTACATGAGTTATTGAAAAGAGACCCTAAAAGTTGAACCACCCCCCACCCCTGCAACTACTCCCACATTACTGTAGCTTAACTATTAATCAATTCTGGTTGAATCAAAAAATTTATGACCCCTCCTTCTTACAATACCAGGACTAATATGTTTTTCCCAAGCAACCCTGCTTCTTCACGTTAAAAAAAAAAAAATTGTAGCAATCTGGGTCCAGAAATTTCTGTGTTCCATTCACTGAAAAGATAATGGACAATAAAAATAAACTACATAACACTATCTTTATATTTTAAATTCGTATGTGCCAAGTATTTCCTGATTTATTTTCCTCACATCATCCTCAAAGAGTTTACTGTAAACTGAAATTCAGGACTGTGACTAAATAAGCATCAAGATGAGTGGAGCAACAGAAGTAAGTTTGAGAAAAAAAGACACAGCAGAATCGTTATTGCCTATATTGTAATGCATAAAAGATTCTGGATATAATGAAGTATGAGCTCATTTCTGAAGATTTAATGTGATCCTTATGCTGACAAGAAGCAGTTCTAATAACATGTCAGCCAATGTGTGAATGCAGCTTAAACATTGCAAACTGATAAAGCATTTCATTTAATAGACTGCATTTTAATGTTCTTTAGTCAGTTTTATTGGTTCAGGTAATAAAGACATATTAGTCCAATATCTTGTGAATTATTAGTTGTTTTGTTAGTGGGAAGACTGAGAGACATCCCAAGAACCCTAAACTTTGCATTATCTAAGTAAGTTCTGTGATCCGCTGCATAAAGACAAAGCATACTTAGTGTGTGAGACTTTCAGTAGGAACGAAATTTAATGGAACTGATATGCAATAAGAAGAGAAAGAATAGTTTCCAATGGAGCACCCAAGATTACTGATCCCCTTGTGGGTAAATGCCCAGCCAAACATAGTTGGCCCAAAACAGGACCACTGAGGCCCAAAAGCTTGTCAGAAGTCTAAGTTACCTTACCACAGGAAATCATTAGAAAGGAGGGGCTGAACAAATCTGGAAAAAAGGAGCAAATCCAAAGAAAAGTCAAGATAACTACTGCCACCATCAGTCTCCTCATGGGTCTCTCACTCACATTTCTTTCAAGTATCTCCTTGCTTATCCCCCACATCCCTGGTGCAAATCCAAGGCCAGGAAAGCAAGCAAGCCTCCTTTACATGTCTCTGTTCCTCTCACCTCTTCCAGGTCTTCTCTTTTGGTCCTTTGTAATTTCCTTTTGATGCTCAGCTCTACCAAAGAAAGTCCCTCCAAATTCTGATTCTTTGCCTAGTGATTACAAAATTGTCTTCTTATCAATTGTTACAAAATACTTAATGAAACTTTTGTCCATATCCTCTGTCCCTCGACCCTTGAACTTGGACCCATTTTCAGCCAAAGCAAGCATATAACACCTCTTTAAAGGACTCTCTGAAGAATAGACTGCTTCTTGGGCAAAGTACTAACTGATCTACTGTAAGATCCTCCTCTGTCTCCTAGCTTTTTTACTCCTTCTTATTAAAGAACAGCCTTCCTATCTACCTTTGTTTGCAGATTCCTCCTATTGTGATAGTATCCTTCTTCTCCCACTCCTCCATTGCAATAGTCTCTTTCCTCCTTGCAATAATGCTTTCAAATGGTCTTTTACCAAAGCCAAAGTCCAGAGTTGTTTTCTACTTGACGAGGGTGAAAACTAAAATAGAAAAGCCACATCGGGACCCAAAGCAATTACTGACAATATTAAGGTACGTTTTCATGATTGCTTTGCTTACAGAAACATAAACTAAGAACCAGAAAACCTGAACTCATTTTCAAGCCTTGCCTCTTAACAGTTGCTGTGACCTTGGGCAAGTCATAAAACTTTTGAGGCTTGGATTTCTTCCCTGATCAAATAGGAGTCACAAAGCTTACCTCCAGGTATACTGCAAAGATTGAATGAGATAGTGTATATGAAAGAGATTAACAAATTGCAAAATCCTTTCACATTGTATTGATCCCCTATAAATGACTCTCCTCTATTTGCTGTTGACCTCTCAAAAACAGCATTTATTTTACAAGTGTGGTTTAAAATGTGTGCAAAATAATCAATTGTGGTGATCCCCAGAATACAGAATAAAAGGTGAACAGAAAAAAATAAAATTTAGCCAGAAATAGCTCCACTTAAGCATTCTTGATTTTTTTTTTTAACTTGACCATACATAGGGGTTATCTCCCAGTACAGGGAGAATTAACTAAAGAACAGTCAACTCTAGATAAATGGACACAACATAATGAAAACACTACAAGGGTTAAATGAAATTCATTTTTAAAAATGTGAGCTTTATATGATCATAAAAATATTATACAGTTTTAGTTTGGAAATGAAGACTTTAAGAAAAAAAAGAAAATAAAAGAGAAGTTTGTCATAAAATTACCATGAAACAGACTGTCGTTTGAAGCTTAGCAAAATGATAGTTTCTTGGGGCTACGGAATCAATCTTGCCACAAAAAGGTCATTTTAAAATTACTAATCTTTAGGATTAAAAATATTTTCATTTATTTGCTCTGGTGTGAAGAAATACCAATTTAACTCTCATTTTTTGTGACCCAAAAAGATATTTTTTAGGTTTATCCCTGGAGATTATAGCAGTTCTTCAACTAATTTCCCTGTTCTCATATTGAAAGTCTTATGCCTTCCTGAATATATCTTCTTGTTTCTTTTTTTACGTTGTATTTTCAATTCCTCATAAATTATAGGGAATTAATCATTAGAGTCTAACCTAATTATACTGATTTGTTTTATTTAAATAATTTTTAACTAATACACACTTTTCCTATGACAATATATACTACTTGAATTTATTATTATACTACTATTTGATTTGTATGTTTTAAATAAAAGTATTTTCAAGAGCTGAAGTATTACTTTTTCACTAATTTTTTGAGACAGTTATGTCAAAGAAATTTTGAGCCAGTAGGAAGAATTGCCCATGTCCAGTTTAAACAGGTAGTTTGAAGTACATTCACCAGACACACTGACATGAGGCACCATGATAGACAAAAAATGATAAATCCTAACAAATGATTATCTCACAATTTCTTGGACAGAGAAGACTGAGAGGGCTTATGCACAGTAGTAATGTAACCTACATAACCTGACTATGAGTTCCTGGATAGCCCAACCCAGAACAAACTATGCTGCTGATCTCTTTGCCACCTCATGCACTTACACTTTAAGTATCTCCTTTGTGGAGTCAGGCTAAGTTATGCTTCCCAGCACCGATGTCCTCATGATTGAATCTTTACAAAAGCCCTACCTGGTTCAACTACATCTAGTGCTCACTGGTAAATTCTTTCCATAGATGGCTGTCTTTTGGGCCAAGGTCTACAACAGTTCTATACCCAGAAATGTCAAGGACTTTTATAAATTAGCCTTATGTGGTGCATATTTTTTTAAACTTACATAGTAAGAAATCTCATTTATGGTATGAATTTTCATTATCGTTAAATCCTTAGTTCTTCACTAAGTTTTTGATATGCTTACTCTTTTACTGTCATTGCACACATTGTCTATATTTTCTGATATGTTTTTCCAATAATAGTGAAAGTATTATGCATAATTTTGTAGTACATCATGTTACCAAACTCAAAGGGCTTATCACTTGGGTATAGTAATCCCATAGATTAAATCCAAGTTTTGCTTAAAAAATAATAGTTTGTTACTTGAAATGTGTAATGGATGCAAGATGCCCAAAGACTGTCTTCCCAGGTAAAAGATATGAAAGGGATTTTATGGATCGATTGATGGTTATATTAATTTTTGTCAAGGTAACATTGGTTTACAACACTGTATATGATTTAGAGTTACAGGTTAACACCTCTTCAGATGTATGTTATCACACTATATCCATCGCCAAAACACCCATATTCTCCCACCACAGGCCATTGGATCTCCTCCCCGTTTTGTTGTCATCCCCAATCCCACACTCTGGGAGGATTATTTCTAGGGTTTGTTATGATTTAGTTTTCTAAATCTTTCTTATTTCTCCCAATTGCATATGTGAGTGAAATTATCCGGCAGGTTGTCTTTCTCTGATTTATTAAATTCAACATACTTCGCTCTAGTTCCATGATATAATTTCCAAGTGATATAATTTCACTTTCCTTTTCTTGCCATTATATTGTGCGTATATGCTACATCTTCTTAATGCAGTTATCTGTCATTAGACAGTTTCCATAAATTGACTATTGTTAAGTAATGTCACAATGAAATAGCAAAGTATAGATCACTTCAAACTACTGTTTTTTTTTTTTATTTTTAAAGATTGATTTATGCATACAAGATTTGGGGTACAGGCCAGAAGTGTGGCGGTGAGAGGACACAGCAGATACAGAGTGGGAAACACATGCTTGATTGATTGAAATACACTGCTGAGGGGAGTAGTGGGTGAGGCAGGAGAGGTCTGCTGCTCCGAGTGGGTCACCTCCCTGGCCGGGAGTTGAACTCATGATGCAGTGGCTGTTGATGCTTCATAGTGTGGTGCTTAACCCCTTATGCTACCAGGGAGGCCCTCAAACTAGTGTTTCTATATTCTTTTGATAGATACCTAGGCATGGAATTGCTGAATCATTTTTATGAACCTCCATACTATTTTCCACAGATGCTGGTTCAGTCTACATTTCTACCAATAGTGTAGGAAGATTTCTTTTTCTCCATAATGTAACCATAACTTCTTGTTGCCGGTCTTCTTTGATATGGGCTATCCTTATAGGTGTGAGGTGGTATCTCATTGTAATTTTGATGTACATTTCCTTGGGGATAAATGATGATGAGCATTTTTTTTTCCCACAAGCCTTTAACTATCTGTGTTTTCTTTAGATAAATGTCTTTAGACTTTCTATTTTTTGACTAGACTACTTGACATCTTGTTGAGTTGTGATTTCTTTGCAGATTTGACAGAACAGAAAAAATCTTGGATGATTGGATGATTGGGTCGCTTTAGGGCATTGCACAGGCATTGAAGGCAGAACATATTCCCCCATACATGGCATATCCAGAAAATGGAAGTTTAACTCCTCCCCCAGGTGGAGATTTTAGTATGCTAATGAGCCTGCTGGCAATAATTGGTCCCTCAAGATTAGAATTATATATGCTTTGGGTCTTTCTTGTGTTAGAAGGCTGCTTAAACCAGATAGTGGTAGTTGGAACCTGGTTATCAAGATAAGTTGAAATAGTGTTTATGTAAATTAGTCAGACAACATTGCTTTGAGTAAATCACTCAGGGAGCTAACTTCCCTGTTGGGGAGTCAGTTCAACATAAATTAGTCAAGCAATATTCTTTTGAATAAATCAGTAAGGTACTTTCTTTAACTCATCTGCTGAGAATAAATCAGTCAACAATTCACTGCCTTAACCATTTGCTTGCTAGTTCTCTGGGGTTTGATAACAATTATTGTCCCCTGAAAATGACAAAATGTACTTAACTAATTGGTTATCTTTGCTGAGCCCCACATAGAAATTACTGCAATCACATTTTTGCATGGTTTGAATTTGCAATAATGAAATACATATATTTATTCCAAGTGAAAGATGTTCCAGTTGGTCATTTTGTGGAAAGGCAGACCTTTTAAACTGAATCATTCAAGTCAAATTGAGTGAACTGCCAGAGAGCTCAAATCATACATTTTGCTTTCCTTTGACATCAACAGTATATTACTGCTAAGTAAACCATTTACTTTTAGAGTCTCTCAATTGTAGAACACAGATAATGATCTTTGTGTGATTTATGGGATACTTTCTCAATTAAAGGAACTAAATATTACATATGAAAATACACTTGGAACTGTAAAAAAATTCTTTCAAGTGACATGTTTACTTTTTGGGTGTCCCTCTAAAAATATTTTATAGACAAGGTTTACCTGTTTACCATTGTTAACCATTGTTAAAAAGTTGAAATGAAAAGCAATAAAGTATACATTTGGAATTAAAGAATTGCAATTACATTACACCATATCAACGTGAAATATAAAAGGTGTTCATAGAAGGGATAAAAATTAAAGGTTTATATGGAAAGAAAAGAGGATGATGAGATAAATGGTGAAATAATAGAATTGTTGTTAACAAGCTTCAACTATTTTTGACTATACTTAATTGGTTTCTGACCGTGTCATCTGGCAAAAGTCCATAATTACCATTTTTTATGATCAGGTTATTAATTCTCCTACTGGGTTCTCAAACTGGGTTCCTGAAGCAATAGCTGTTTGGCTCAGTCTAAAGGTTCTTTGACCCATTGCAGACAATAAGCATTTCTTTCACCATGACAACCTGACCCTACTTATGTCTATTTTTCACACTCTGCAGGGCTCAGATAAAAACTGTGGATACTTATAAATTCTGAGTTTGAAAATTGACAGTAGAAACATGTACGTTTTCTGCTTCAAAAACTCACTGTTCAGTAATCATATTGATAGTTTCCTGTCACTTCTGTTTTCTATTTGTTGTCATACAAAATGATAGGTAACAGAAATTTAGAAAGTTTTATTATATGTGCTTTGTGAATGACTCTCTGAGAGTGACTTTAATATTACTCTTTAGTACTAAAAATGGAAAGATTTTAATGTTTTAATGCTTAATATTTTGATAGAAAATCATCCCCAAAACAACAGAAATGCATAGTCTTACATTGCTGGAAATTAGATGTATGAGATTAAGGTGGCAGAAGGATGGGTTCCTTCTGAGGGCCCTGAGATAGTCCATTTCTGTGACTATCTCCTTATATTTACCAGTTTGCTGATGTCAACCTGAAAATTCAGAAGACGTTAAAAATGCAAAGGATATGTATTTGGGATAAACGTATTACAATTTTGGGAAGTTCAGATTTAAGTAGGGCTCCAAATTGTGTCTCAAGAGAGTAAACAAGGCAGGGAATTTTTAGACAAATATAAGAAGAAGCAATGATGAGGTGAAGGAGTAACATAAAATGGTCAGATAAGGGGTTGCAAGGTGAATGTAGGTAAAAGTTCACTTTAGCAGTTCTTACAAGCAGGCTATCTACTGATTTCCTGGAATGTTGATGGTTTGACCTAGTCTAAGAGTCTAGCCTGGTTTAACCACCGTAGCAAAGTGGTTTGTCTGTGATGAGCATCCTGACCCTAGTTTAAAATGGCTTTATATGTGTCAAGTTTACTCACGTGAACTTTGGCATTCCTTGCTTTATATAATCATCACTCCAATCTTTGTTTCATCTTGAGATAGTATATTCCCCTTGTGTGTGTTTACCTCCAAATATCTCCTCATATTGGATTATGGCCCACTTTACTCATTTTAGCTGTATCTCTAATGACTATTTCTCAGTAAGATTACACTCTGCAGTACCTGGGGTTAGGACTTCAGTTTATAAAGTGGGGAGGCACAATTCAACTCATAATCCTGATATCTAACCTAATTTAACTTACTATAACCAGGTGTTATTATATTCCTATTTGCAAGCTTGAAAAAAAGTAACTCATTGGTACTGGCAGAGAAATATCTGAAAATATAATGGGTATTTTAAAGAATAGTTTGAAGTCTTAGAAAAAATAGTTCTCAGAGATTAAAAAAGGGATTCCAGAAAGTGAGAAGTAGAGAAAAATCAGGTGACACAACAAATTTAGCAGGACTGAAAGAAATATTTGTATAAATAAATGATCAATTGGTATCACAGTTTCCATTTGGGAAAGTCACTTAGGATTTTGCACATCAGAATGAAAACTTTGAATGTTTTTTTCTGTAGAGAATAAGATGCTTTTGAAGAGAAGAGAGTAGTCTATTTAGGCAGAATATTCTAAGAAGATATCTGTAGAGGTTTTTAAGGGCATGAAATAGGCAGAAAAAAGCAGTGGTTGTGAAAAACACTACAATCAATGTACTATTTTGGAAATATAGAAAAATAGTTGAAAATGTGAATTTTTGTAGAGGGAAAGTAATAGAACTTGGTAAAGATATAAAGTATTGGATAAACACATGTCTAAAGTTTTAAGCCTACATGAGTATAAGAAATGTGATTTCTTTGGTAAAGAAGAACAAGGCAGGGAAACTTCACCCTGTGGTCAAATATTATGTATATTTTAAAATGCTTTGTTAAAAACAGTAGCAGAAGGGCCTCCCTGGTGGCGCAGTGGGTTAAGCAACACACTATGAGGCAAACCACAGCCACTCTAGCACAAATTCAATCCCTGTTGCCAGCCGGGGGGGACCCACATGGCGAGGCAGACCTCTCCTGCCTTGCCCACTGATCCCCTCAGCAGTGTATTTCAGTCCATCTGCCTGCCCTGCTCCCTGCTCTGTCTCTGGTGAATCCTCTCACCGCCCTGGACTCTGGCCTGTACCCCAGTTCTTGTATGTATAAATAAAAATAAATCTTAAAAAAAATAGCAGAATATTCAATAGGAAATATGTCCACATAGAAATGAAAGCCTGGACTCACAAGAAAGGATTAAACTGAAGATATAGGTATGGGTGATATTTATAGAGACAAATAATCCAAGGAACTTTACTTTGAGGAAGAAAGAACTCAGATAAGTCATACATTTAAAAGCCACGATGAGTTTATTCAATACTATGCACGAAAATTATACCCTAAATTTCTAAAAAATAGATCATTGTCATGATAATTATAAATAATAGCATATTTATCATTTATTTTAATTCTATAAAACTCATTTCTTGCATTATGTGTATAACACCTGTCTGTTAAGTAATACTTTATATCATCAAACATTTCAGGATAACATTATCTAACTTATCAATATATATGTCTCTATAACTTTAAATTATAATTAAAATTATATTTACCTGGTTAATTAAGACAACTATAATTAAAATCAAGGCCCTTGTGATGGCTCAGATTTTTAATTTCAGCAACTATATTATAAACTGTTATTTTTTTTGTCTGTAATTCATATTTGGGTACTCTGTGAAGTATACAATAATTTTCTGGGTTTTTTTTTTTACATTGTTAACATCATTGTACTTAATTAATTACACAGCATAACTATTCAGAATACATTTGCATTTCAATTTCAATTTTCCTTTGATGAAAATTTGAAAAGTTACACTTGTTTTCTAGTGTATATTTTTTGGTACCAAATAACAAGTCATGTAGAACTAGTTAGAACAAATGCAAACCTAAAAAATATAGGTTGTGACAATTACTTCATATTAATGTGATGAACTGAAATAAAACTCTGCTTGATATAAATTAAAAATAAACCTTATCTGTTTTCTCTTTGTATTACTCTCCAAAAGTAATACATATCTACAATCTCCAGAAGTAATTTCTCTGAATCTTTTTGCTTGTTTGTAAATAAAGATAATTTATCTTTGTAAATAAAGATATTTGATTTGCTTTGTTCATAGGGTTATTATAAGTATGAAATGGAATCATATAAACAAAAATATTCTACATTAAGTATATGAGACGGTTCACCCAAACATAAATGTTTTAAAACAGGATATCGCAAAAAGAGAAACAAAAACAGTCCAACTGTTATCAACCATTGATAGAAAAGAAAGTCTTAATGAGAGTTAGTCAAGTTTATTAGATAATCAAAGTGAAAATTCAAACCCTGGAAAAGTGCAGCCTATTTATTCTGTGGGAACTTCTCTGAGAATCATGTTTGAGTTCAATTTATATACCTTGTTACAGAATAATATATGTGCAAATGAAGAAAAGGATCTATGAATCATTGATATAAAAGTATGATTCTCCATAGGAGGCTTCTGGTTTTCATCTGTAGGTTCAGATCTTTCAATTTCCTAAGTTATCTTGACCTGAAGAAATGTCAATGCTGTTTGTACAAAGGAAGGCAAAGTCTCACTTCTACAGAATACACTCTGAAGATGCAGCCTATGTATGCATTGTTCAAATCTTCAGCTGGCTCTTTGGTGATTAGTTCAGGTTGAAAGATTGGTTACTTGTAGGTGCCAGATAATTGTTTGGTTGCCTTTCAAACCAATACAGTGCTTCTTCTGACTTTAAGCCTTTGGAGGTGGTCTTGCTCTCTTGCCTACCTGATGAGGGAGGGATTTTCTTTGAACATTCTCAGTTTGTTCACAGAGCTTACAGAAAGCTACATAGATAAAATTTCTATGGTGCAGCAGACCTCTCCTGTCTCGCTTGCTGATTCCCCTCAGTAGTGTATTTCAGTAGATCCACCTGTTCTGCTTCCCACTCTGTCTCTGCTGAATCCTCTCACCCCCACCCCGCCACCTCTAGCCTAAGCCCAGTTCTTGTATGCATACATAAGTAGAAATAAAAATCTTTAAACATTATTTTTACTTGTTTTCTTCACCTCTCACCTCCTTGTTATCTATCATAAAATGACTAATGTTCACAAAACCATACTAAAACTAGTCTAGAGTCTAATTTTGTATCCAATATCATTCCTTTAGCTAAAAATCGACATTTTCTCATTTATTTAGAATTCTAAGCAACATTTAATGAAAGCCCCTATAACAAGGGAGAGCTTGGAGATATTTTAGTCTTTGTCATTTTCTCCATCACTTCCTCTTCAAGTCACAATGAATAAGCAAATATCGTCTAGGTAAAACTCATCTATTATGACTTTTGGATGTGTCAAATCATGTAGCTGACTTCCTTTCTGAAAGTTCCCTTATGTTAAATTTCTAGAGCTGTCATCACTAAGGATTTCTTCATTTAAGACAGTGTATTTCTCTTACTTCCTGCAGTACCACAATTTTTAATTTTTTCAGGATACAGCTTACTTCACCATGTACTGCTGAACAAACTTTACCTGGTATCTTAAGCTCAAGATCTAAATGCCTTTAAATGTCTGAAGAACTAGAATTTAAGTCCACTTCCATCTCATTATATTCTTCCTTTTGATGACATCTTGGTTTTCTTCCAGCTGTATACCAACTGTTATCCAATTTAAATATGTAGTGAAGGGGTACAAAATCTGTGCTCCAAAATATGCTTTCTTAATATAAGGTTTACTTATTTATCTATTTATTTATTTATGCACACAAGAGCTGGGGCACAGGCCAGAGTCAGGGAGGTGAGAGGATTCACCACAGACAGAGTGGAAAGCAGAACAGGCAGACTGACTGAAATATACTGCTGAAAGAGGCAGTGGGAGAGGTGGGAGAGGTCTGCTGCGCCATGTGGGTGGGTCCCTTTACTCACTGGGTTTTGAAATTGCACTGCTCTGAGCAGATGCCTCACAGTGCAGCGGTCAACCCGCTGTGCTACCAGGGAGGCCCCAGCACAAGGTTTATCTTGAGGTGTTTGTGGGTTTTTGTTTATTTTATTTTTTTTTGGTAAGAAACAACAGGCATGGAGAAAACTCTGTAAATTGAATAGACATTATACTTTCATAAGGGGCATTTACACTTACAAGGGAAGTTTCTAGTTATAAAGATGTCTACTTCAGTACTAGAAAGAAAAGTTTCACTAAATCTCTAGAAACTTATTAAAGGCTAAGCAAGATAAATCTGCATAACAAACTTTATTTACTGTGTTTGCCCTATAACCTCTCATATCTGGCTCCTCCCAACCGCAGTATCTCTAACCGGAGGCTGTATTTAAGGTGGTGACTTGGGTCATTTCAAGGTATATATATACATACATATATATGTGTGTATATATGTTTATATGTGTGTATATGTATATATGTATATGTATGTATATGTGTATATATGTATACACACATACCTTTTATATATATACACAAACACATACCTTCATGTATATATATAGAGAGGAAGTATACATGTTATTAAATTTCTGTTCATTTTCTCCTATAATCTGTCTTTTATTACAGGGGGAAGAGATGTTTCAGCTAAGAACATAGATGAGTAGAGAGAAAATTATTTTTCTCCCCTACTATAGTATAAAATGGTAAATTGAATTTCACAATTAATATCAATACTCTATTTGGAATTTTCAAGTGAAATCTTACATGCCTGAATTTTCCAGAATTTAATTTTTTTCTCTTAAAACATTTCCTTTCCAGTATTTTCATACCAGTAAGTGCCAGTTTTACCAAAATCAGACTATTGAGAATCATCTTTCACTTGTCCTGCTCATTCATACTCAACATTTGTCCATCAATAATATTTTTGTTTTAGCTAAAAGTGGTATTTTTATTCTATAGTTTAGCAATTTCTCATTTTTCTATAGCCAGCTGCTTTCTGCTTTCTAATTTTCTACTATCTCTTTAGTGAATTACCCACAGAATAATCACAGGGTGTATTGAAAATACCCTCTGTTTATAATACATTGAAGGTTTCCAGTTTTCATAACATTTTTTCAAAAAAATTTGGAGGATAATCTACTGTTTATCTCTCTAGCTTTATCTAATGTCATTGACACAGATACAGAAAACTTTATCTTATCTTATAAAGATTCCAATTGATTCCCTGTGCCAGGAATTTGATACATACTTCCTTGCCACCATGAAAGCCAGCAGTTGAAGGATTGGCCTTCCCAAGGTATTCAGGATATGCCTCCCCAATAAGTTCAGAACAGGTCTTTCAGAGATTATTCTTTTGGGATATTGATTATTTTGAGCTGAGGTCAATAGAGACTCTGCAAGTGAGTGAGAAATATTTACTAATCTATTAACTACCTAGAAGAATGACAATTGTAGTTAACTTATCAGATATATTAGGGGTTTAACATAAATTACTTTCCTATCAGAAAAACCTATCTGCAACATAAACATCTAACTATAGATACCTGGTCTTTTCCATCTCATAGTTTGAGTCCCTCTACTCTCTTGACGCCTCAGGGCACAGTCCCAGTTCTTAGCTAAGGAATATATACCCCCAATTCTCCTCACTGATCTTGGAATCCACATTAATGTAGAGTCTCCATATCTATACAATTAAGTTGGCTAATTCCTCCTACTAATAATTCAGATATTAATTTAATTGCTGATCAGCCTGAGAGGAACATAGAGGGCTACCGGGAAATTTGTTTTCTTCCCCAGTACTTTCCATACATGATACAACAACTTACTTTAGTTCTTCCTTAGTTCTAGATGTCTCCTTTTCTCAGTTCAGGTATCATCTGTCCCCTCCTATGAAAGTCCTTCCTCAACTACTTCAACTATATATGTACCTCCTATTTGTCACTTCTAAATGCATGCATTTCTTGTGATATTTGCTACAAATTATATGACTTCTGTTTTTGTTTTAATCATTTAGTGTCTCTTTTCACTATTACACACCTGAACAGAGCAAGGACCACTGTACATCTCATAGTTACTTCAACCCTGGCACAAGTACATTCACCTGCCACATTTACATAGAAGAAAGACTGACTGACAATTGATGATTTTTAATGATGCAAACTAATTACTTCAGTATTTTCTGTAATAGGAAAAATAGCATGGTAGAGAATACATTGACACCCCTAACTAACCATTATTCATATATTCTAACATGCACAAATAATTTTACTTTATATCAGAATATTTTAAATGTAATATAAGTTTATGTGTTTCCATTATATAGAGTAACCTGGTACCTATATATAATTATTGCCTTTAGTTTATACATTTAAAATTTAGTATAATGAATCTTTATTTTCAGGTAATAGATTTAACCAAAAGTAGGAAAAGAAACTCTGCTCTGTTCTGTGGAATCTGGAGGCAGGCTAAAATAAATAAATAAAAAGTACCTTAGATGAATACATTTCACATAGAAGTTTCTTCTCATCAATGTGTTATAATTAACTTTGTCATTTCTCCATTAGACTTCAAA
Source organism: Galemys pyrenaicus (assembly GCA_019455555.1). Lineage (NCBI taxonomy): Eukaryota > Metazoa > Chordata > Mammalia > Eulipotyphla > Talpidae > Galemys > Galemys pyrenaicus. The sequence goes on along the minus strand of JAGFMF010011678.1, from coordinate 8,756,096 downwards.
ATCTGACTTTTCTGAAAAAAGATCACAGTACCTTCTTTTATCCCATTTTTATTTCTACCATGTCTGCAAGTTTGAGCACAAAGTTATATTGCTTAAAGTCTTGGATTTTAAGACTAGGCAAAAAAATATGATTTCTTAAGTCTGAAGTATTAATAAAAGTTGAACGTTAATCATGCACTCAATTTGAAAAGCACATGTGTAGTATTGCTACAATACTTTTTAAAATTATTTCTGGTAAAATTTCTACTAAACTTCCTACAAGAATAAAATATTTCAATCAAATAAATAATAAAGTTATAATTGCTTAATATCAATTATTAATTTTGGGTACTCATGTTTTAAAATAAATGTACTAGCATCACATTCCATATTACACATCATTTGAAACTGAATTGGTATGCAGAGTAGGCAGGGCAAATATAAAAGTAATATGTTAATGTTAATTAACATGAATAATTATCTCTTGTATAAAATGGACCATAAACATCATTTATGATTTAATTTTATATAAATCATGATGGATATAGTGCATAAATGTTAGTAAAATGATAAAGAGTAATATTGTAATAATTGCAATGAGTTAATTGTAGAACAGATCCTGAAGAAGAGAAAAATGGAAGTAGTTACGTCCTGTAGCTCAAAAAAAATATTGAAATGAATGCTTTCATTAATTATTTGAAAAAATAATGAGGAAAATGTTCTCCTTCTCCTTGAGAAGTTTATATGACATACTTGCTTTTGACAGGGCTAAATAATTATTGAAGTACCTTATATCAGTATCAGGCTATGATTATGAAGAATAATTTATATCAGGTTATCTATCTCAGTTTTTCCCTTTTATATTAAATATTTCATTTTCACTGACATTAGAAAACCAAGTTAAAATGTCATTATAATATAAATTTGCCTAATTATATAATGTTATATAATATATATAATATGAATATGCATGCAGGCATGCCTTTCTCTCAATGATCAGTGATTTCCACTTAATTTTCTCACTTTCCATCCTCATATTTTTTATTAGATCCCGGACATCTCAAGACTGTTCACTCTCTTAAATTCATCTTTTGATTCACTTTAGTTTTTCCTTATCTCCACATCAATTAATCATAGAAAATCTACAGTTTAATGTAGCTAAAATTAATTGTATAATGTATATTTCCAGCACAATATTTATACAGATATCTAACATTAGCTATGGAATTGCTTTTGTCTTCAAATAATTGAATGTATAATGAATATATTGAGAGAATAAAGTATAAGCAACAAGGAAATAATCAAAGAGCTAGAAAACATGGAAGAAGTATCAGGAGAACTTAGGAATGGTCCATAGAAATGATATTTGAGGTACAGAAGTGTAAATTATTCTTCCAATATTGAAAGAGTTAGTTAAATGGATGGGTGGAAATTTGCATAAGGTTCTGAATTTTTTCAAGTCTGGAAATGTATGGACATTACAGTGTAATAACTGAGGAAGATGATTAGGGAGTGAGAGTATGAGATAAAGCCAGACAATGAATGACCTCAGATTTGACCTGCATTTTTTTTTTTTTGTTTTGTTTTGCTTTTTACTTCCCTGAGCAGATGGCATAATAAATTTTTAAAAAGCAATTAATTTTAAGGAGCTAATTCTGGTCAAAATTATAGAACATAATTCATACTTGATTCAAGAGAGTAGAGATAGAGAAGCAAATGTGTTTTTTATTGTTGTTTCAAACTTGCCACAGTGGGAATCCTTGACAACCTGACCCTTCCCTTTTGTATGAATTATAAAAAATAATTTTAAGTCACCTCTTCACTTTTTCTGCTGTCTACTTCTATAGTATATGATGTATCATAAAATAACCTTATTTGACCTCACATTTTCCCCTTTTTGATCCCAAAGTATATTTCTTACACAACTAGGTAATATTATTTTTGCTAAATTACTTCCCTATTTCTACTCATAAACTAGGTAACCTAAATTTGTAGCAGACCATATATACCAAAAGATCACTTTATTTTTTGACATGTAATATAACATAAATTAGCTTCTGGTATACAGAATAATGATTCCAAATTTGTATATATTCAGAAAGATGTCCATAATAAAGCTACAAATCACTGTTAACATACATAGTTATAATATTTTTTTGTGATGACAAAATTTAAGTTTTATTCTAGTTTCTGCAACTTTAAAATACTAATATAGATTTGAAAATGCAAGTTAATTAACACTTGTAGATAAAATGCATGATCTCTTAGCCTGTGCTGTATGGATATTTTTGCTTTACAGCTCTCAGAATCAATTGCAGTATTCATTGCCTTTGGAACACAGCCAAAAGTAAAACTGAAGTAAGACTTTACATATATGTGTATTATATAGAGAGACATGTATAATACACTTATATACGTATGTGTATATAATTTTAGACAAACCAACTGGAAAACAATGTGCAGATGCTTTGACATTTGCATAAAAGCCAGAGATTAGAAAAAGCATCTATGTGTCAGGAGTGTTTATATATGTGTATATCTTATTTCTATTTAAGCATTGGAATTCTTTGTGGTTTTTAGATCTCTTTAGCTGCAGGAATATTATAGTTTAATAGACTATTTCACTCTCAATTTTATCAAGTACATTTATTTTCTTGCTGAAGCTAGATATTGTAAATACACTATATTAGTGTAGTAGCTACACTATATTAGTGTAAATAATTACAGTAATTGTATAAATGCTTATTTTTTTCATGCCATAAACTAAGAGAAGTAAAAAATATAAATTTATATATAACTAATATATGTATATATAGCAAATGGTGGTGATGTTGGTTAAGGGCATAGTGGAAGGAAAAGGTAAGACATATGGAAATCTGGTAGGAAAAACAATTTTTAAATAATTAAAGTTAGTTTTAGATAGTATAATAGTCAGAATTCTCCAGGCAAATAAGCAACAACATATATGGTTAGATAAGATGATAGAGTGATTAAGTATAGTTTTGTAGATATATGCAAGAGATTTAGAGTTGCCTCACATGGTTATAAAAGTTGAGAAGACTCACTGTCTGCTGTACGTAAACTTGAGAACTCGGAAAGCCAGAGGTTGGGGCTGGCAAGAAGGAGGAAAATGGTTAAAGTGCTTGTTTTGTGTTCAATGAGGTCCAAGAACCTGGAGTACTAATTTCCAAGAACAGGAAAAGATGAATGTCTCAGTTCAAGCAGAGAGTAAATTCATCCTTTCTCCACTTGTCCTATATAGAGTATCAACAGACTGGATAATGCTCACCTGCATTGCTGAGGGTGGATCTTCTTTACTCCGTCTACCAATATAAATGGTAATTTCTTCTAGAAACACTCAGACACCAAAAAATAATGTGTTGTCAGTTATCTGGGTATTCTCTAGGTCAGTCAAGTTGACACATAAAACTAACCATCTCTAGTAGGCAAAAACAAATATAATTTTAGGTGAATAAAGAGAATTAAGAAATTGTGATTGTACCTTTCTTTTATATAACTTTAAACTTCCTATATCAATGAAAGAAGTAAAGTAAAAAAATAAACTTGATACATAAAACTCATCTTACTAATTATTTTTTGTTCAAAATGGTAATTTTTGTGTAATTTCCTATTTAAGAATATAAACTCAAAAATCGTCTACATTTTATAAAGAATAAATAATGCTTTCTTTTCCTGCCTGGCAGCCATAAGGCTAAAGGAAAGCAATTATTAAGAGATCATTCTAGAGATGTATTTCCTCTAATAGTTTATTAGTGCTGCATTTTTTAAGATAATTATATGCTTTCCCTCTTTAAATTTGTAATGTGTTGAGTTATAAAATAGATGGACTATTATAACATGTCAAGCACTTCTGAGAATCAATCCAGTTTATGACATTATATTTATAGGTTTTATTGAATTTGTTGTTGCCTAATATTTTATTTAAGTCATTACATGTTACAAGTGACATTTGCCTAATTTTCAATTTACATACTGTTCTTACAGTGTCTTGGCTTTAAGTTTATAACTACATTCTGTAACTAATGGTGTCATGATCCTTTATTGTATCTTCTTAAGAATATTTTATCAACATTTGCATTTATCTGGTCCTTGAATTTTTCAGTAAATATTTTTCTTTTATGAGATGATAGCACATATTCTTTTTATTTAATAAAATAATAAAGAAGAATGTACAGCATTGTTATTGCTGTATGTGTGTATTATATATGTATGTCAGTCAATATATGTATGAAGGAAACCATGAGAAACATACAAGAGGTCCTATTATTAAAATAAATTTGGGTAAAAGAGAATACTTTCAATAGCACAGAAGGGAACAAAGCATTTTTCTTATATACCAATACTGATCAAATACAAGATTCTTTTCCAAAATAATGGGCTAACACTTGAAGGTATAGTTGTATAATAAAACAAACAGATAAACAAAACCAGGGAAAATGTCTGCTTTCTCTGTTTTGCTTAGCAATGTAATTTATCACTTTGTCCGCAGCTATTAATCCATTCTGGTACAACAGTAAGCCAAAAGACATGTCTATTCCCAAGTCTTTTTTTTCCCTCTAACATGTTTCCAGAAAAGAATATCAGGTTATAAATAAATAAGATGAGCAGTAAAAGTCTCTTTACGTATAATATATTGACCCTGGAACTGTGGTGCAGGGTGAGTGAAGCATTTGTATACCTTGATGTGTGAAGTTGTGATCCCAAGATTATATAGTTACATAAACAAATGGCAAATCAATAAAATTGATAAAAATGTGTCTTTACCTAAAAAGTCTTTGTATATAATCAGCCCCGTTAATGAGTCTCTGTTCACATTTAGCTTTTGTTGTACTATCTTCTGTCTTACCTCTTTTTTTTTAGACCAATCTATCATAAAAAAAAAAAAAATTGGAGTGTATTATTCAATCATATCTAGTTTTACTTAGCATATTTTGGGTGCAAAGGTGTTAATTTAAAGGACTAAAGTAAATTGAAAATCTATTTCCCTAGCCATTTCTTTTTTCTGAAAAACCTGTCAAGAGAGGAAGGCATTCTATTTTCAGCATTTATTCCTGAACTGACTTTGATAGTCTCTGTCCCCACATGCAAAACACAATTACAGTACTTTAGAAACTACATTAGCACGAATCTCACTAATTTCATTAGAATTATTTTTGTGCTTTTTGTTTAAGTTGAGAATGAAGAATTCATCAAAATATCATCTTCCTTGGGAAATCGAAAAAGCATGACTTGTCTTGTGGTTAGGCTTGCAATCATAAGAGGTCAGTGACTAAGGGAGGGCCATGTAATTAACACTAGTAAGGGATCCCACAGTTCTCTGTGTCTAATTTGTAATAATCTAAAAGTACTTTCCTCGTAGTTCTCAGACAGTCACTTTTTTTGCTCTTTTTTTCCTTTTGATATATTGAACTACAAGTAAAATCATTTATTTTTAAATAAAAAAATGAAATACGGTATGGTTGTTATCTTTATATTGTATATTTTCATTCAGGAGAAACCAAAAACCCCTCTTCATAAATAAATGTGCCACTGTTCTTCATCTGTGGCTTCAAGAATAGACATAAATCAAAAACTCTTAGAATTTAAGCTATTTTTGATGAAAAATTCCTATTCATTATATATGTTAGATGTCAATTCATCACGTGCCTGAATGCAAAATTCTAACCTCCTGTCTCCATTTCTGAAAATAACCATAAGTTGAATAAAATCTCCAACCTTGGTCTTTACTTAATTTCACTCTTTTTTTTTGGTATCTTGAAGTCACAAATTTGCTAATTTTGTGAACATTTTCATTATGCAAAGTTATCAGTTGCTGTGTTTGGAGTACAAATAACATTATATTTTCTTACCTTAAATTATATTTGGTTTGCTGTCCCCCTTAGTAATACTTGCAGATGATCCCGACTCAGTCAATATCCCTGTCTCTCTTTTCCTTTCTATAACAAAGAAAATTGTTTTGATAAAAATGCAGGAAATGCTCTAGGCATGTGTCTTTACACATTTTGGAAATATGGATGGGTTATTTGATTGCCAGCTGCTAGGTGATTCCTCTACTTCCTTTGAATATGCAGATAAGCTTGCTAGTTCTGACATGAATGCTATTTTGATCATTAGTCCCTTTCCCTTGCCTTTTGTTTAGCACTTCCAGAATTAAATCTTAATTCCCTATCAAATTTCATGTCTCATCTATTATCTTCCTGTCTTTTGAATGAATGTGTCAGCTGCAATAATACTGCTTTTCACATTTTACAGGGTAAATATGTTAACACTAAAAAAAATATAAAAATCTCGTAGTGAAAAAAAGAGCAGTTTAGTAGTACCTAGAAGTGATCACTAGAATAAGAATTATACTTAAATGTAATTACAAAATTCTACACAATGACTTCTAAAATGTAATATGAGAAGATATAGTCTTTTCCCTGCATTGTAAGTTTATTCTAGAGGGCAGGGATTTCAAACACTTTGTAGGAATGGAGTTTTTATCTGGTAGTCATGAACCCTGCTAAAAATCCTTTTCAACAATGCAGCTGAACAGATAAGTTTTTATATCCAGTAATATTCTATATCTCATAACTCTTGAAAGATCTTTCTTAATGATATCTTTTGAACCCATATATCAGTTGAAACTCTTCTGTGCTTTAGTGGAAAGTGTAGTACAAAGTCTTGATATTTGGTATTGCGGTTATTTGTGTTTAAAATTTTTTTTTAAAGATTTATTTATTTATGCATACAAGCACTGGGGTATAGGCCAGAGGTGTGGGGGGGTGAGAGGATTCACCACAGAGAGCAGGGAGCA
>JAGFMF010011678.1:8729011-8749250 GCA_019455555.1 Galemys pyrenaicus | reverse complement strand
TCCCCACCCTGGCCGGCAGCAGGGATCGAACTCGTGCTGCGGTGGCTGCTGTTTGCTTCATAGTGTGTTGCTTAACCCACTGCGCCACCAGGGAGGCCCCTATTTGTGTTTAAATTTTAATTCTAGCCCTTTATAACTGTCTTACTATATTGTAGCAAGGTACATACCTTCTCTATTTCTATTTAGTCATCTGCAAAAAAGAAAACAATATTATATATATTATAATTAATTGATATATTTTTTATATAATAAGCATTAAAATAATATACATAAAAATATGATACTTCTTAGGATATAGGCTTCCTTTTATGTAGACATGTGTGACTATATGTTTGTACATGTGTATATACCACATGATATGCCATATCATTTGTAAGATGTGTGTGAATATACATACTTACATTTTTCTCCCAGCTTTCTGCATCATTTTAGATCTTGTACTCTACCTAGATGCTTTAGAACAGTGCATTCTATCTACATTAAAATGGCAAAATATGGCACCAAGAACATCATTCTTTAATTCTGTCATTATATAAATTAAAAATATATACATTTATTGACTAGCTAATAATTTCTATACTTTATGAAAGTATGTGGATGAAATGACTTTAAAGACAGAGATGGTCCTTGACTTTATGGTTTACATTATGACTGATGAGAAGAAAAAATTTATATAAATATCACAATAGTAATGCAATTTTTCCAAAATAATTTTTGATAATCTTTCTCTCTTCTTTTTGCTCTGTTTTTCCTCCTCTCAGTCATTTTCAGTCCCTGATTGTACAACAAACAATTTTCACATGAGTCTTGCCTTTGCAATAAGTGTGAATTTCTGATTTTGTTAGTTGTATTGTTTCAGGTTGTCCTTTGTAAATGAATTTAAAATTCAACAGTTAAAATTTTTCAGCAGAATAATTTATTCTCAGGAAGCCATCTTTTCCAACATACTGGCTTTGATAACACAATAAAAACACCACATAGAGAAATATATTTTCTCAACTTCATGGTGTTTCTTAGTAAAACCATCTCTTGTTAACTCTAAAGGTTTAATGATGATAAAATCAAGAGGTCTTCAGGGGTTCTTTAATAGCTACAGTTTCTCAAACACTAAAATTGTTTATTCATTTTCATGGCAGAGTGGATTTCCAAAATGTCTCTCTGGTTTTGATTTTAATGCAGCATGTGTTGTGAAGATATCTTATTTCCTAAAAAAATTAAGATTCCAAAAGAGTATAATTAACAAAATTTCCTATATACATATAAAATAGAAGAATATTATAAGCATTTATGTTTCACAACTCAACATCTATAAATCTGGATTCAATTTCAAATAAATCCAAATGCAATCTCTATTGTAGTATTATCTCATATGCAGGTATTCATTAAGGTGCAATGACTTAAAAAAGAAAGAAAGAAATTACCACATATTTTGAGTTTTTGCTTTAAGTTATGCATTGTGATAGGTGTTTGAGTGAGTTTTTACACTAAAAGAAAGCTCTGAATTAGCTATTATTCAAGCAGCAAAAATAAGAAATCTGAAGCTTAGAAGTATAACATTTATTTATTAATTTAGAAATCTTTATTAAACCCTTTTTGTGCTACGTATTATGATAAGTTTTAAGCATCAGTTAAGTGGTAAAGCAAGACAGACACAACTCTTGTTCTCACATAGTTTACCGTGTGAGGAGGAAAGTAACAAGATTTTATTCATCAATGATAATATTTAATTATAAACAGTGTTTTATAGAATAAAGAAGTGCGAACAGTGCTTTAACAGTCCAATATAGTGTAAGGATTGAGAAAGATCTTTTAGGAAATAGAAAATGGAATTAAGGCATTAAGGATGTGCAAAAACATTGTAAATGAGGATGGTAGATATATTCATCACACAAGAGTAGATTGCAGAGACTGCCTGCAATGGAATAAAAATATGGTTTACTTAAAATTCTGAAAAAGGCATTGTGATACTAGAATACAAAGAAGAGAAGTTTAAATAATCTACGACTGCATAGGTAAACCATGCAGACTCCTTAGGCAATTTTTTTTTCCTAAGAGAAGGGAAGTCAGTACAAGACTTTCAACATACACAAGTCAGATTAACATGAGCGATATTACTTTTTGAGTTTGGAGAGTAAATATTTTGAAATCAGAATACCAGTTTCTAAGTTGGTCCAGGCAAAAGCACTCTGCAAGTAGCAAGGAAGGTAAATGCATATTAATATAGAGTTTTAGGGATGAAAACTGAAAAGTCATTTATTGAATATGATGTTCAGATGACAATCATGTTGGATGTCATATTTAGCACCAAAGTCTCTTATGAAAGAGGAACTCAGAGGTTTGGTAGAATATATCGATAAAGAAATAGAAAAGTAGAGTTGAATAAGATAAGTTTCAAATAATTAGAAATTCTAAAAAGACAAGTGTTGTTTAGAATTTTAAATGCCACACAGGAGGTAAAAGAACACAATATGGCATAAATTGTTAAGATCTAATGCCTAACACACCTTGTAATGAAGCCTTAGATTCTGACCTAGGAGGTCAGCACTTATTTCTCAGTGAGCTGTATGTGCATTTGAAAACTGTACACTAATAAGCAGACAATGGACCAAGAATGATGTGACTCCCCAGAATGCAACAGTAAAATCAAGAGAATTTATCTATACATTTCAAAATGTTTATGATTTGTTTACTATAACTTAAAATGAAATGTAAATAAGAATTACATAGAAAATATTTAAAATCTAGAATTTTTAGTCCTATGTTCTCTAATTACTTGTACCAGGCATTTGGATAAGAAATCTACAATGCAGAAAGAAATTGTGTTTATTTTGAATCTAGCAGCCCAGCAAGATCTGAATTATTGGTTGACTCTTTGCAATTTTGTGTGAACATTTTTTTTTTCAGCACAGGATGTATTTTCTCAATCTGTTAACCCCATAATTTATACAGGCATTTTCTTTTCTCTTTAGAGCTATTAAGTCCAACATGCCTTGGAATGCATCATATTTTCTTAATTGTCACTGGAACACTAGGCCCCTGAAGTTTGCAACAACCATGTGACACTCATTTCTCAGAGTTGCTAAAAGTGGCCCAGGCTAATCAGTGTGATTGGTTCGGTGGTGAGAAAATTGTGTAGATTGATCCAGAAAGAGAAAACTGAGGATATATATATATATATATATATATATATATATATATATATTTGCATGTTTAAGTAAAGTAGGTCTCTCTCCTGGACAGAATGATGTGCATTTGGGAGTCCTGAATTAGTTGTAGACACTTGTCATCTATATGATGCTAGCCATGTGTTTCTGAAATGTGTGTGGGAGAAAGGCAAAACAAAGGGAATCTTACCTGAAACTCTTAACACTGTCTTTAGCTAGGTTATCATAAAAAGCCACCTACCTTTTATTGTTTTTCAGTCAATTGGCAAATGGAATAGATGGATGATAATAGCAATTTAGAATTTGAGACTCTTTTGAATTTTTATTATTATGTGATTCTTGCAAAATTGTAAGAATTGAGAATTCTTTCTAACTCACAGAATACACCAAAGAATTGCTTTCATTATTTTTATCTTTTCTCAAGCTCCTTTTCCTTCTCATTTAACTAACTCCATTTTTATAATAGTAACATATGTTTGAATACTAATGAAGCTAATCTTTTTGCTCAAACAACAATATACCCTATAATAGAAGATTGCAATTTTTAAAATAAAGGGTATAAATCTATTGCTATATATAAATAATTTTACTATCAGTATGAAACATAATTTATCTGTCATTGAAATACCCATCCTGCAATTATATTTTATTTCTCTATAAATAGCTGTCTTATATTTGCATTGTCTGAATTATTTTCCAACATAGCTTAATTCTTTGCTGAAAATTAAATTTCAAAAAAATTATGAGTTTTCTTATTTATTGATTGAATTAATGTTTTTCATTTATAAAAATGGAATTGTCATTAAATATGAGAAGATAAGTTTTTTCAGTGAGCATTTGTCAGAGAATAAATTATTTAATGTTAATTATAGTTATGAATATTATGTTATATTTATAACTTAAATATAATGTACATAATTTAAAAATATAAATTAAGTTAAATTTAAAAATACAACATTTTAAAACAGTATGCCTCCCAGTCTTTATCTAATTGAAAAGATAATTGTGTTTTAAAAATAAGAAAAAATATGTTTTTTAAATAACTGAGACCTTAAGATGTTTTTCTTTGTATTTTCAAGTATTCTTGAGTTCTAGTCTTTCAGTGCTATAATCTATGAGAAATGCCATTGTGTTTTTTAATCTTGTCAATCTTGAATCATTTAAATGCCAACAAGGGGCCTCCCTGGTGGCACAAGGGGTTGAGTGCTGTACTGTGGGGCTCCCACAGCTACTGCAGTTCAAGTTCAATCTCCAACCAGGGAATGACCCACATGGCACAGCAGACCTCTCCCGCCTCACCTGCTGGTCCCCTTAGCAGTGTAATTCAGTCAATCTGCCTGTTCTGTTCCCTGCTGTCTCTGGTGAATCCTTCACTCTCCTTCCCAAACCTCTGGCCTGTACCCCAGTTCTTGTATGCATAAATAAATAAAATCTTTTTAAAAATTTAAAAATGATAAATGTTAACAAGAATTTCTCTTAACCTTGAAACTGAACATGCTTTTATATTTAAAAACAACAAGAAAACTTTAATAATTGGATACATTTGTTATTCTGGTATCTTTTTTTAAAACTACTTGTATTAGTAACATCAAACTTGTCAGTGGTTAAAAAAATAACACCACCATTTCTTCTCAGTTGGCTTTATTTACACTTTATCTATCATCATGGAGTTTATCTCTAAAACATACCCTTTGCCTAAGTAAAACATACTCATGAATTAAACTGTTTTATGAAATGTTTTTTCTTTTTGTAAAAGATTGACTTATTTATTCATACAAGAACTGGAGTGCAGGCCAGAGTTATGGGAGGGGAGAAGATTCACCAGAGACTGAGTGGGGAACAGAACAGGCAGGTCGACCAAAATACACTGCTGAGGGGAGCAGTGGGTGAGACAGAAGTCTGCTACCCCTTGTGGGTCACTTCCCTGCTGGGCATCCAACTTGTGCTGCAGTGGCTGTGGATAACTTCACAGAGCTGTGACTAAACCCCTTGCACCACCAGGAGGTCCCTATGTAGTTTTTCAACTGAATTGTTCATCTGCAAAAAGGGATTAAAATAGCTTCTTCTTTAATAACATTATGAGAGTTAAATGAGGAGGATTAAAATATCTTCACGTTAAACTTGATTATTAAGATTAATTGAAATAGTGGTGCTTCTTCTATTTCCTATAAAATATTTGGACCTTATTATTAATAACTTTCTTGTCTTCCCTCCTAGTTGACTAGAAACTTCTTAGTGTCAAAAGTTACATTTTTCCTTCCTCCCACAACACCTAGTTCAGATACTGAATTGATATTTAATGATCTTGAGTTACTGAAAAGAGATGCAAACTTTATTGGAACTGAAACACTCAGAGTAAACAGAACTGCTGCTAATTATAAGTCATAAATTAGCACTTTGAGTCTGTTTTCTTATCTCAAGGCACATGTTTTGATGCTTCTTTCCAAGTGACTGCCTCTTATGTGTTCAATGAAAAAGAACCCAAAATTAGTGCAGATTCCCTTGAAACAAAACCAGCAGGATATATTTATCAAAGAATTCACTTTGCACGTATTTTAAGTTTATTCACATGTATAGCTCAATCTTCTGGTTAGCCTGAAACTTTAATAGGATTGTGAAGCAATTATAGCATCAAATCAACTCTCAGATAATGAACAAGGTGTCAAGTTTACTCTAGGGCTATGACTATTTCATTTTCCAATTAAAAAGTCTGTAACAGCTCCATTAACAATCACATTGTATCTTTGACTGATGTCCTGAAAACTTTTATTTTTACTTAAAAGGCTCATCCTATGACAATTTTGTTTACATAATTTCTACAAAGAGAATTTTATTTACAGACTAACTCTCCAAAATAACTCTATCACTAAAATTTTTATTGTTTGTATTCTGCACATTATTATATCTTTGTATAGTAATTAAGAATTTTCAAAACAAATTCATACTTATTATCTTACTTTTACCTTGTAAGAATCCACAGAGAAGGGACTGTTATCTCCATTTTGCAGTAGAAAAACAGTCTAAGGATACTCAAATGTCATGTAGGAGTTGTAAATCCAAGATTAGGAAATAGCTTTGCTATACTAATTTTAGTACCTTGCTTTTATTGGGCAAACTGTATTATATTTCGAGTATGGTAGATGTTAGTGGGTAATTTATGAATTGAAATGGTAGTAATAGTTCTGGTTGAATCTGCATTTCCTTTGAAGGTTAATATAAAATGGAAGAGGGGGGATCTAGGTAGATTACCAGAAAGTATCACAGCACATTTTATAGGGGCATGGTTTGTGGAAGAGTGGACAGGAAGACTCTTTCCAGTAATATACAGATTACAGGGGCATGTTCTTCAGCCCCATGAATCATGCTGTCTTATGAGCTGACAGTTTCTCTCATGCTTTCCAGTAGACAAGGTAAGTTCAAAGACTTCACCCTTTTAAGGGAGCTTTTTTTTTAATCAATGCAGAGGAAGACAGTTTATCCTCTTGCCACTAGATTGTGATCTCTTTGAAGAACTGTGTATTATTTCTCCTGGAAATAATGCTACATATTAAACTTTCTGTGAATGAATAAATATATGGGAAGTATCATTAAAAAGAGGAAAATGACAGAAGAGACTGAAGACAGAGCAGAGAAACTTCTAATATCCCCCTTCCACCCTCCAGTTGAATGAAAAAAAGGAAATTGTTCCTTGTTAAAGGTTGTGACACTATATTTTCTTCTGCAAGTTATATTTATAAAATAATGAGGGTCTCTGAGTTGTGCATATAAAATAATTTTTAATAGTTCCATTGAAGATTCCTCATATGTTTCACATGTTCAAGTAATATTTCTTATAATGTGTGAAGAAGAATCCTGATTATCTTTCTATTTTCCCCACAGCAAAGAGTATTCTATACAACAAACCAATTATCGGACTTTATTCTATATAATAGAGGGTCAGTTACAATTTTTAAAATGTGTGAGGACCAAATAATTCTATAGTGTTGCTCTAATTCAGCCTTTAATTTAGCTCTCTATAGTAGGAAAAAAACCTATTAAATTTTGTTTATGACCATGTCACTTCATTTAAAAAAATGAAGTTTCTTTATTTTGAAAGTTCATTAAAACACATTGCCAATACTAATTCTAAAACAGTAACTCTAGAATGAAAAATGCCTTAACCAATTGTTTCTAATGAAAAACGCTATTATATTTCTCATCGGTTATTTCGTACCTGCCAATTGTTGGGGCGCAGAGGGAAATGTTTTCATTCCATCTAGGTTCTTAGAAGGCTAGGCAAACAAACACATTACAGACTGACTGGTACAATAAAAAGGCAAAAATTTAATAGCATCTACCTGGAGAATTTATGTAGTTGTAAATTCTATAGAGTAATGAAGAAACTGGGGTATTTGTCCTGTATTTAGAGATCTAAGGAGTGAAGTGAAAGGCAGACTTTGCATGATAGAGAAGAGGTTACCTCATCTTTATTCTGACTGTAATGATGAGGGTTTTTGAGAAGACCAGCTCACTGATAAACCTTAAACTGGATGAGACCTCCAAGTTACGTTATTCTTGGTCATAAAATGGGCAGCAGTGATTGCTTCTCTGATTAAGAAAAAGGCAGAAAACTTAGTACATTGAGGTTTCTTTTTCAACTAGGAAATGGTGAAGGATATAGATAGGACAGAAGGTTTTCCTCAGCCCAAGAGGTACCATTGCTCTCAACTCAAAATATACTGCATGCCACAATGGGTTGTCTTAGGCAGGCAAGTTCTGGGAATCTTGGTGTGGTCGGATTTGGGCACCTTCAGCTGAAAAGTGTAAAAGCAAACTATTGAAATAAAAGTGTTAATCACAGTGAACATACTTTCAATTAAAACTTGGAAAAGTATTTTACCATTCATGTAAAATTGAAACTATGTCATTATGCTTTATGTTCATTTACATAATTTGTATAAACTATAAATACTTAGGAGCAGAAGTTGCTAAACACATCTGGCTATTAGTCACTTATGTTCCATGAGAGAAGGACCTAGAATGGTTGTATTTTGTGAGAGGGATAGAATTTTAACACTATCTCCCATACTTTATTTTCCCCAGGAACTAGGCTGTAGACCAGAAATGCAGGGATTTGTGGATGAGAGGATTCACCAGAGACAAAGTAGGGAACAGAACAGGCAGATCTACTGAAATACACTGCTGAGGGGAGCAGCAGGCAAGACTGGAGAGGTCTGCTGTGCCATGTGGGTTAGCTACTGGTCGGGGATCAAACTCAAGTTGCAGTGGCTGGTGATAGCTAAATTGCACTGTGACTTAACTCCTTTGCCACCAGGAAGACCCCCAAAATTAATTTTAAACATGTATAATGTTTACATTTCTTCTATATAGTAAAATTGCATTTTCCTAAACTTGTCAAATCTCTCTAAATTCTGCTTTTTTGAAGTTGTACATAATTATTAAAACAAATTATTATATAAAAGCAGCTTGACAAGATGATGTTATAGAGAATCCATGCCCTGTTGTATGTCGGGGTTCCGGAACTAAGGAAGAAGTAACAATAAGATATATGTAGCTATAGATTATGAGGTTTGGTTCACAAGAGTTTAGAGGACAAGAAGTTCCCTCTTTAGGGGCCTCCCTGGTGGTACAAGGGGTTAGGGCACAGCATTATGAAACCTTCGGCAGCCACTGCAGTACGAGTTTGGTCCTAGATCAGGGAGGAGAACCACATGGCACAGCAGACCTCTCCTATCTCATCCACTGCTCCCCATAGTGTATTTCACTTTATCTGCCTATTCTCCCCAGTTTGTCTCTGGTGAATCCTTCAACCCCATACCTCTGGTTTGTACCCCAGTTCTTGTATGCATAAAAAAAATTTTTAAAAAAGTTCTCTCTTTAGAGGAAAAGAAGATCTGCCCTCTGCAAGTTCAGAACCAGGGAGCCAGAGGGTTTTGGTCAATACAGACCCAAAGCCCTGAGAATCAGGAGCACTGATGTCTGAGGGACAGAGAAGATGGATGTTCTAGTTCAAACTGGAAGAGAACAGGGTCACTCTTCCTCTGCCTTTTTGTTCCATTCAGGCTATCAAAGGGCTGAATACCAGGTGCCTGCACTGGTGAGAGTGACCTTTATTCAGTCTACCAAGTCATTTCTGGAAATGCCCTCCCAGAGACACCTGGACACAATGTTATATCTGTTCTCAGGCATCCTTTTGCCCAGTGAAGTTGACGTGTAAGATTAGCCATCTCGCTAATGTAAGAACAAATGTTCTTTACAATACAAAAATATACACATGTATGCCTCCCCCACCTTTCAAAAGATCACTTTATGCCACTATGTTTTTATGAAAGACCAGCATCAGTACCTATTTTGCTAACAGAAAGAAATTCAAAGGACTAACCACAAAAGGCAGAGAGGCACTGGTCATTTGTTTTGCAGGAACCATTCTAGAGGCAGTGGCCTTCCTGAGAGGAGCCATGCTCCTTCTAGGGAACTACTTTATATACTGGTATAATTATCATATTATTCCTGGTTTTGCTATGTTAGTGTTATGTTATATATGTTATTTGATAGCATAGTAGGTTATTTTGGAGGTCTGGGAATGCTCAGGATTGATTCATTAAGGCTAAATAATTGCTTCTTCATGTTTATGTTATTTCAGTTTTTGAAATGTTTCATATGAAGGATCTACTTCTGGGTGGTGGGGGAAATCTGTAATAATAAAGCAAATACTGCTTCACAGTGTAAACAAGCATGGCACATCCTACCCCACCCCTAGAGTGCCAATAAAAAATGAAAAAAATTCACAAGAGAAAAGAATTGCATATTAATTTTGCATACACTGGATACATAGAAGAACTTCTAAATAAATGCCAAAGAGGAACATTCTAGTTAAGAGTAACAAATCACTCAGAGAATTGGTAGGCTTCTGAAGTATTTTAATAGTAAAAATTAAGAGAGCATTAATTGTGTAAATATTTAAGTTAGTTACCTCAGAAATAGATTTATGGATGGTGACATTTAAATATAGATTTTTTTCTCAGTAATATTCAGTGACTTTAAATTACTACTATTGAATTTATTTAGATGGTGTTATGGTGTTATTTCAAGTGACTTTAAAAAAAATCCTCCTGGCTATCTGTATGTCAAGAATATTTTGTAATAAAAGTGTAATTATATAATCAGACAAATTATTTTTCTATTGGAAATAAACATTTTCCTCAATATTAAATGAGATCATGTACTTAGAAGCCACTCAATCATTTGAGAGCTCTAATAAAAAGACAGTGACTGTAGTAAAAAATTTGTACTGTGTGGTTACAGAGACTTGAAATCAAATCCAAACTGCATATTAGTGTCAGACCTCATATTAGTCATTTAATCCCTTTCAGGTTCATTGTCCCATTAGTAGAGCCACAGAATCCATCTGCTAGACTTCTGTGAAAATTATATAAGCTACTTCTCTGATAACGTGCTCGGCACAGCTGAAGTGCCTAATAATCAGTAATTTTTAGCTTCTTTCAAATGGTGTAAAAGATAAGTTAAAAAAAAATCACCTCACAAACTATCTGGTTCACCTCAAAAGAAAGATGTCATTGCAAAATATTTTACATGGCTTGAAAGGCACCACCGATCATAAGCAATAGCTAAACCCTATGACAGATGAAATGGAGATAATTTAAGCCCACTTCAATTTAAGTGTCAGTCCACTTTAGATCATTTCCAGTGTAATGTTCCTTTTACTTCTACTCATTAGATGTGTTCATTTATACAAGCAGGATTTCTCTCAAGACCTCATGAATGAACACAAAGTTTTTGAAGGCAAAGGGTTGTTACAGTTGGTCATTTTGCAGTCAGTAAAAGGAAATTGCCTAAGTAGAAAACTTCACATCTATATCATCTGTCTGTCTGTCTATTTAACTCAAGCTGATATTTGCCTTGAATAAAACACTAAGATCTACTAGAATTGAGACAAACATAAATTCCTTTTCCCCTTACATATACGCACTCACACATTTAACAAATGTGTAATGGTGTTTATTAGATAAGCACTGATAAACTAAAAACCCATTGTAATGAAAGAAATAGAGAGCTCGAATCCTCCTAAAACAAGATTGTGCTTTTGGTTGTATTACTGTTATTTGATTTCCACCCCTGTTTGGAAAATCTAGGGGGAGGTGTCTGACCCAGGATAGACATCAATTATTGTAGTTGAAACAAATACTTTTATAATTATTTTTAATTTATGCATACAAGACCTGGAGTGTCGGCCAGAGGTGTAGGATGGGGAGGAGAGAGTGAAGGGATTCACCAGAGGTAGAGTGGGGAGCAGAGCAGGCAGATCTACTGAGATACTTCTGTGGGGAGCAGCAGATGAGACAGGAGAGGTCTGCTGTGCCATGTGGGTCAGCTCCCTGACCAGGGATTGAACTCCTGCTACAGATAATCTTCCTAGTGCTGAGACTTAACCTCTTGAGGCACCAGGGAGGCCCCAATAAATTTATAACAATTCAACATGAGCTGTATTTTGTAAATTTACTGAGTGTTATTGTATTTTTTTTAAAGGAGCCTACAAGTCTCTACATTAATTTCATATATTTATGATGTGTTATCCTATATATTAGAGATCCTGAGGTCAGAATTAGTTAATGTATTTAGGAGGCATCCAAATGAGATGTGCATATACCCCCTAGAATTTATGTTTTGGATCAGTGGACATCATTTATTTGTTCATTCAATAGACATTTTGAACACCACAGGTGCTTAGTTCTAGAAGTCATGGATAATGCATCAAGTAAAATGTCTTTAAAGCGTCTTCTCTGTGCAACAATAGTGTCTCTTACTTTCTTCAATAAAAATGCAGTATTAGTGTTATATGTTAACTATATCTATTAAATCTGGGGAAAATAAAATATGGGAAATGTTTTTTGTTGTTTTTTTAAGAAACCAACATCAGATGAAAATCATCAGATGAAAATACCTCAGGCCTTAAAGGGAAAAAATGCCGAGTGGTTTTAGACTAACCCCCAATATATTCTACTTGTGGAAAAAAGAAATGATGCTTAAATTCTCTCTTTGAGGTGAAAAAGTAGCAAGTTGCAATATACCCTGTGCTAAGTAAGAAGGGGTTCCCTGGCCACTGATTTTTCTCAAGATGTGGAATCAGAATGTGTAGCAGGTGCTCCAGGAAGATAAAGGGTTCATCTACCTCTTTTGAACCCTGAGATATCTAGTTTGATATTGATCAAATATCAAAATCATCATCTTGCATAATTAGTATTTAGACATATATAGTAAGAAAATCAGTTGAGGTTAAAATTTTACTCGATTTTAAACTGTGACTGAAAACCTATCTTAATTTATTACTCATACCATATGATCATATCCTCACATTTAATTTATTATAGTGTGACCTCACTGGTTAAAATAAAGCATTTTATAAAAATAACAATGGTAAGTACTAAAAGCATGCTATTGTTATTCAATCTGTTGCTACTACCACTATTGCTATTATAATTTATTGAGGAATTCCTACTATATGCCAGTGACTGAAATATGCAACTTGCATAAAGTATATTCTCATTTTTAAACAATGCCTAAGATTTAACAAGTAAATTGTGAAATAACTAATACATAGGTGTAATGACCTAATGGGGAATGTATAACACTTTTTCAAAATCAAAATATATTTAAGAATAAGAATTTAATTTGATAAAAATGTACATTATAGTACAAATTTCATCATTTTAACTTATATGATGACATTAATTTAACTCATATGGTAAAGAATCATACTGATTACCATGTAGCTGAATAACTATAGCAATAAAAAATGCTAACTGTAAACAGTGAATGTTCATTGTTAACAATATAAAAATTTTATATTTCATTTCTTTTCCTTTAGTATAGAGACAAATAAACCTGTCCTTAATTTAATAATCTATTGTAAAATAGGAGAAATAGTCTGCTTTTCTTTTTGGAGATATCAGAGAAGGATTGTATAATTTTGTAGTATTAGTCAGTTTTATTTTGTTTATTTTTAATACTGTTCTTATTTAATTATATGTGTTGCAGGAATAAAATTGCTTTATATACTGCATATAAATAAAATTAGATGTGATGGCTTTATTTTTTATCTTCTCAAAATATTCACGTTACTATCTTTTTAATAAGAAACAATTTAGTAAAATTGTTTTTCTTGCTAGCTACTGATTATATTCTAAAAAGAAAATAGAAAGTAAGGGGGAACACAAAAATCCAGTTTTGTTGTTATTTCACTCATCATTTCAATTGCTAAATTCAATTACCAAGGGAAATGAATCCTTATAATTTTATTTTAATAATGAAGCATGGTTTTCTCCAAGGTCACAATGACTATTATAACAACTATTAAAATGCAGGAAAATATAAATATCCCTAGATGTGCTTATTGCTAGTTGTTTATAAATACTTACTTACACATTGCTTTGTTTTTAACACATGGCTATATCTATCTTTATATTACTTCAACATTTATTTTATTTCTGTTTTTGCATTCCTGGAGAACAGATGCTACTGTGCCTTATTCTTTTGGGGGAAACTTTTTAGGACAAGAGCAAATGAAGCAAACACAAGACAGGGAGGCAAAGAGGATTCTACCGTACATAAATTCTTCATTGTTGATGAGAGTATCAGATTCATTGCTTTTAATAAGCATGCTGCTATCTTTTATTTCACATATTCACCTAAAATAAATTTAATATTTTTCAAAAACTAGTTATAGAAAACTAGAGTATTTATTAAAATGATTGAATAAGCAATTTGGGATAAGTAATAGCAGCTATATAATGCACTTTTGTTCAATGAATGAGTGAACAATTGAAAAATATCTCCACATGCTACTTTGTTGTTAAAACAAATTGAGCGGTTTAAAACAACACAAATCTATTTTTTTAATTAAATTTATTTATTTAAGTATATTTGACATCATTTGTATTCCCAGGGAGTTCCCACCACCATTCCACCTGTGCACCATCACCTCATCATCATCAGTCTCTTGTGCTCTTTCTGCCCTCATCCCATTCTTTGCCCTCCCTTTCTTCCCCTCCCCCCACCATGGTCCCTTTGGTTTAACTTTGACCTTTAGAACTTGAGTTTTGTTTTTTTTTTGATTGTTTGGTTGTAATTACCCTTTTCCTTGAGCTCATTCTTTTTCTTCTTCTTCCTCTTTTTTTTTTTTTTTTTATTTTGTTGTTGTTGTAGCTATTGCTCTTTCACATTCCTCCTAATAGTGAAAGCATCCGATATTTTTCTCTGGCCTTTTGACTTCTTTCACTGAGTATAATTCCTTCTAGCTCCATCCATGTTTCTATAAATGGCACTAGTTTGTCATTTTTGATTGCTGAATAGTATTCCATTGTGTAAATGTACCACATCTTCTTGATCCAGTCATCTGCTTTTGGGTATTTGGGTTGTTTCCAGGTCTTACCAATTACAAATAGTGCTGCAATAAACATAGGAGTACAGGTGCTCTTTTGGATTGGTGTTTTTGTGTCCTTTGGGTAGATTCCTACGAGTGGGATTGCCAGATCATATGGTAGTTCCGTTTCTAGTAGACTGAGGAACCTCCATATGGCCTTCCATAATCATTGGATTAGCTTGCATTCCCACCAGCAATGTACTAGGGTTCCTTTTTCTCCACATCCTTGCCAGCATTTGTTGTTGTTGGTTTTTTTAATGTGTGCCATTCTTACTGGTTTAAGGTCATACCTCATTGTGGTCTTAATTTGCATTTCACTGATTATGAGGGATGCTGAGCATTTTCTCATGTGCCTGTTGGCCATGTGTATGTCCTCTTTGGAGAAGTGTCTTTTAAGTTCTTCTGCCCAATTTTTGATTGGGTTTTTAACTTTATTTTTCTTGAGTTCTTTGTATACTTTGTGATCAGACCCTTGTCCATTGTTTGGAGCGCAAAGACTTTTTTCCTATTCAGTGGGGTTTCTTTTTGTTTAATTTAATGTTTCCTTTGCTGTACAGAAGCTTTTTATCTTGATGTAGTCCCACCTGTTTATCTTCTCTCTCATTTTTATTGCTTTGGGGACTGTCACCTCGAAAGTGCTATTGAGATGTATGTCTTGCAGCATAAAACAACACAAATTTATTATATTAAATTTATGAATATCAGACATTTGATATGGGTCATATGAAAATCAAAAGTTAGCACATCTACATTCCTTTACAGATTCTCTGTGGGAGAATCACAGTTTGTCTTTTCCTTTATGCTGAAGTCATCTGGATTCCTTGACTCATGGTTACATTCCCCCAACTTCTCTACCATAGATGTCAGTCTTCCTCATGCCACCTTTTCTCTGGTTTTCTAATTCCTTCTTGTAGTTTTAAGGAATCTTGTGATGATATTAGATCCATCAAATAATATAAAATATTTTAACATCTGTCATTTTAATCGCATCCTTTACCTTGTAATCAAATGTATTCACAAGTTTCAGGCATTAGGAAATACAAATTTTTGAAGTATCATTATTTTGCTGATCTTAACACTATTTTATGTGATTAAATTAAAAGGGAGCCAGAACCCATAAGGGTTCCCTTTATGGTATAGCCCCTTTTTGTGCTGTAGCTTAAATGGAAATAAATTAATTCCTTAATTAAATTTAAGTGGGAGACATGGTAATAGTTCCAATTTCTTGTTTGACAATATCATTCATGTGCAGTGTAGAAAATTACTGTAAGGAGTTAAGAATGAATTTGCTGCTGGCTTGAATGAAAAGTATGATAAAAGATCAGACATTTCAAGTCTCAACATGTATCTCCTCATAGCATGTGTTTATTCCTTAGATAGGTAACAAACATATTTAAACAATTTGTTCATCAATGAACTAGTCCTAGAAACGCCATGGAGGACAGAAATGGCAACTTTCTCTTCTCAGTCATCTGCCATGGTAGTGAGAAGATCAGTCTGGGACAATGGCCCTATCAGTCATGAGGCAAGCACACCAGTTTATGTGGTCACATAAAGAAAGATCTCAAGCCTCTTTGAAACCTGAGAGCACAGCACATGCCATCCAAGTGAAAACCTCAGGAGTAATGTCTGAGGGAGTAATGCCATGAACATAGTAAAATACAGCATCTTTATAAAATTAAAAGATATTTTGGTCAGAGTATTGAGGAAGAGGAATGAGGGCTGAAAGATGATGTAACAGAGACATCTCTTAGACCAGGCAGTTCCATATTCCCTGCCTCCCCTCATGAGGGGCAGAGCTGAGTGACCAGGTGAGGATACTGAACTCTTGGAGAAGATAGAAAAAGGCATGTAGAAGCTACAACAGAAAGAGATGCAGGGGATGTGGACCACAGAGACTCGTGAAGAAAAAGTATGGCTTGCTTCTTGAGTTTGGATTTAACCTTAGCATCTTGGGGGAATTGGAGGAAACCTCTAGAGACACTGGGAAGAGACTTGTGGTATGAGACACAAGTCTCCACAAGTATGGGCAAGCAGACAATGACATCCTTTATCTTGATTTGTACTTCCCCTAGGCTACCAGAGGGTCCCTCTTGCCCTATTTTTGTGGTTCCTCAGCAGGCTTTTTGTGGCAAGCTTTTGGGCCTCAGCAGTCACACAAAACAGGCCAACCCTGTTTTGCTGGGCATTTACCTATGAGGGGACGGGTAAAACTGGGTATCTTATTAAACTACTATGTACTTTCATCTCTTCCTTCACCATGCATACTCATTCTATGAAAGATCATTCACACTAAGAGTATGCTTTGTCTTTATGCCTTGAATGGCAGAATCTATTTAGAGCATGTAAGTTTGGGGGTCCTGAGTCTTCTTCAGTCTGCTAACAATGAGGTTGATAATGATGTAAACAGGTCAAATGACAAAGTATTATATGTCGGGTAACAATTTTTACTTTTAAAATAAAACCAATAGGAAGTATATTACACATAGTGAAACAAATATCTGCCACCCCAAAATATGTCCTTTTGGCAAGAGCTTTATTCATGGAAGGCATTCTGAAGGTTGTGTAGAAGTTGAGCTTATGTGAAAGACATTTACATATAGAAAGGAGAAGCTTTTTTCCTTTAGTGCATCTTCCTAATAGTCCCAGGAGAACTTAATCTTCTTATCTCTTGTCAACAGAGAAGACAGAAATTAAATTTGCAGATTTTTTTTTCTATTGTGCCCTCACTATAAAACTCCTTAAGTGACCTTCCTTTACTCCCTCCATCTTTCCCACAAACATCCCCTGCTAAACCAAATTATTTAAGAAGGGGGTGTCTGAATCCATGCAGATGGCTCTTATTGGGTCACTCCCATGTATATATATAAGGAGGAATACATGCACTATTAAAACATCATTTTGACCTTTTATATTATCAAGCTGTCTGATGTTTATTTGATTATTAGCCAGCCTAAACGAATTCAGAGGAGTCCAGATTATCTCCTTTATGTACCCACATATAGATGGAAGGTATATGATGATATTTCTAGTATAAATCACACCACTAACTATATATCAGTAAATGTAGATCACGTACTTCATTGTGAACAGTAACCTGGGTGACATTAGAAATATTTGTGGAAATATAATTAGAGATAGAAAATGTGTGTGTGTGTGTACCTACATGAATGAGTAGTTGGATTATCCATGTTAGAAAAGAAAGGAGGCCAAGAGTGTCAGACTGAAGCAGGCTTTATTGTTAATTGCCTGTGAGGGCGATTCTGGGCTGTAGAGTGAGAAATGAGAACCAAAATAGGGAGAGTGGGACTTTAGAGGATTAGGCTACTTCCTGAATTTTTTGGCACATGAGGGTGGAGGGTGGTGGGGGTCTCTCTCGTGCTGGGAGGGGCGCTACTGGAGTTGTTTACATCTGGGGTAGATCTGCTGGTGTTGTTTGTATAATTTTTTTGCAAAAATTGAGTTTAATATTCAATTAATAGTTAAATAATTTTGAAAAGATACTTTTGTATATTTTGCTGTTTGAAGTTAAAATGTAAGGAAAATTTTATCACAGATGTGTGAAAAGATCGGCAATTTATATGAAGAAGAAATTTATATGAGAAAACTGTGAGTCTTCAGTGTCTGTTGAAAAAGAAATGGAAAGGTCACACAGGCCCTTCACCCAAACCCTTCACTCAGGCCCCCAGGGCAGTGGTTCTGAGAAGCCAGCAGTGACAAAGAGAAGCTGGTCACAGCTAGCCACTCATGATATGGAGTAGGATGACATGCGATTCACCATGGCTCAATGCCAATGGAATAAGACCCGGGAATGCAGGGGGACCTGAATGCAACCTAGGGGGCTTCGATATGGATCACCATCAGGGACAACTTCTTCCCACTTAAACTTCCCACCAGAAGGAACTTCAAAATTTCCTACTCCAAAGTACCCTGCCTATAACAACCCACAGCCTGTAACCTGGGTGCGCCTTCCCCAGCCCCCACTCTGTGGATCTGAGAACCTTGCCACCCACCAGGGAACACAGTAAAGGTTTCTGCTGGTCAGAAACTTGGGCCTGGCTCTCTCTCTCTCTCTCTCTCTCTCTCTGCCTCTTTCTTCCTCTCATTCAACCATGCTGAAACCTTTCAGAAATAATCAATATAACTTAAATAAGAATAGTCTTTTAAAAACATGACTTTGCCAAAGCATAGTTACTCTACTGCATCTGTCTTTGCTAGAAAATTTTAATGTATTTCTCCATATCTTTTAGTTTACTGAAGTATCTATTGACAAAAATGCTCATAGAGATAACTTTCATCATCTCATTTAAGCTCTTCGTCCATTATGAGGCACTTCATTTCAAGATGTGTTATTATTACAGGACAGAGAGAGGGGCACCCCAAAATCCCCAAATTTGCCAGCTCTAAATAGGTTCTGTGATCTGCTGTGTCAAGACAAAACATTCTGTAGTTCATAAGACTGTCAATGGAAAGGAACTCTAATACAATTAGTGTGCAACAATTTAAAGACAAATCTAAGGGGCCCTCCCTGGTGGTGCAGTGGGTTAAGCAACACAATAAGCAAACCACAGCCACTGCAGCATGAGTTCAATCCCTGCCACTGGCTGGGGAGGTGACCCACATGGCTCAGGCAGACTCTCCTGCCTGGCCCACTGCTTCCATCAGCAGTGGATTTCAGTCCATCTGCCTGTTCTGCTCCCTGCACTGTCTGGTGGATTCTCTCACCGCCCCACACCTCTGGCTTGTACCCCAGTGCTTGTATGCATAAATAAATCTTTAAAAAAATAATAATAAGTATAATTTCCAAATCAAGCATCAAAGGTTGCACAAAACCTTGTGGGTAAATGCCCAGCAAAACAAGGTCAGTCCAAAGCAGGGTAACTGATGCCTGCCAGCCTGCCATAAGTTTAAAGTACCTTCTGGTGGGTATCAATAGAAAGGGTCAGAAATAGGGGTCCCTGGTGGTGCAAGGGGTTAAGCATCGCACTGTGAAGCATCTGCAGCCACTGCAACCCACGTTATATCTCCTGCCAGGGAGGTGACCCACATGGCGCATCAGACTTCTCCTACCTTGCCCACTGCTCCCCTCAGCAGTTTATTTCAGTCAATCTGCCTGTTCTGATCCCCAGTTTGTCTCTGGTGAATACTCTTACCCACCACGCTTCTGGCCTATACCCCAGCTTGTATGCATAAGTAAATAAAATCTCTAAAAAAAAAAGTTTAGAAACAAGCAAACAAGTCTGGAAGGAAAATATCAAAAGCAAAATCATGATAAAAGCTGCTAATGTTAACCTCCATGGGTCTCTCACCCACATCTGTTTCAACAAGACTAGGACCAAAAAACAAATATAGCTTTTTCATGTGTCTCTCAGCATCATGTGTCTCCTCCAGGTCTCCTTCTTGCTTTCCATCTTCTACTTTCTTCCTTCCTGTAGGCTCCACTCTAGTTCCTTCTCCTCCCTGTTCAGCTCTACCCTCCTTGGGTTGGGCAGGAAACATGGAACCTCCCCATTCTCTGGGGACCACCGATTACATTATGATTCTTTTTTTTTTTTTTAAAGATTTATTTATTTATGCATACAAGCACTGGGGTACAGGCCAGAGGTGTAGGGGGGTGAGAGGATTCACCACAGAG
>JAGFMF010011678.1:8640761-8728926 GCA_019455555.1 Galemys pyrenaicus | reverse complement strand
CCCCCCCTGGCCGGCGGCAGGGATCGAACTCGTGCTGCAGTGGCTGCGATTTGCTTCGTAGTGCGTTGCTTAACCCACTGCGCCACCAGGGGAGGCCCTACATTATGATTCTTTGTCTTTGACTTATGTTATACTACCTTACTCACATAGCTCATGGATCTTAGAGTCTGTTCTCTGTCTCCATTATCTCGCTGACTTTTTCAGTCACATTGTTACAGGACAACCCTAATATAAAATGGGTTTCCCTGACTGGGTCCTCATCTGCACGCTCAGAGGACTTTTATAATAAGCCTCAACTTCAGGCACACGTGACAAAAATTACTAAAGGGCTTGACTTTACAAAAGAAGGGGAATAAAGTAGAAATATCACCAAGGGAAGAGGGGGATACAAATCCATAAATATCCTACCAGGTCTTCCAAGCTGGAATGCAATGGCGCATTGAGAGCTGGCTCTGAATTAAGTGAGATGGCCCCAAAGGAAGAGAGAGCCCAAGGCTCACCTCTCTGGTTTTATAGCCAGCCTGGCTGCTTAACTCCACCCTCAGGTCCCAGTGATCCACTCTTAGATAATCATCTTATCATATTTGTGGTTCTGGAACACTGGTGGTCTGGAGTGGGGGTTGGAGTCCACAAACCCATCTGTGTAATCCATTCAGGACTACCTTTCCCTCTAACAACATCAAGTGTACTTATTGAGGAGCATTTTTCAGCCAGATCTCACATTGCACAATGAAAGGTTCACGTTCACCTTTCATTGAGGAGTCCCATAAATATATAATTAATACAGTTTTTATTAGATTAGTAAAAAGACTTGGATTGAAATTTTTGTAAGAGTACCCAAACCATATCTTTCTTTGTTTAGGTCTTCCAGTCAGACTATAAACTGATGCTGAAAGTCAAAGGTTGTGTTAATGCAAGAATAGTCATAAAATTATTACCTGGCAAAGAATCTAAAAATAGTCATTGGGTTAGAAACTCTTTCATTGATTCTGGGTCTGAACACCCACTGATGCAAATGCAAAGAAAGGGGACTTTGGTTTAGCAAAGAAAGAAAATGTAAACACTCTACCCTAAAGAATAAGGTAGAGGGAGAGGAAAAAGACAGCATGGTAGAGGGAGGAGAAGGTCCAATTATGTACTGAGGGTGTGAGGATAGAGTATTAGCTACTGGGAAGGGCAAGTGGGACAGAGGACTGTTGCTGCTAAATTGGGGGGCTCTCCCCCTGGAGGTTAGTCACCGAGGGCCATCCCCTAAGAGGAAGGCTGCCTTTCACAGCTCCTCTGATGAAAAAGCAAGCTCATATACATTGACTCTTTTTAAAAACTTGCAAAAATGGCAGCTCAGTTCTGCCATCTGCTCAACACCCCCTTGCTCAGGATCCAGGGTAGAGTTCCTCTCATAACTCTGCACAGGAGTCATCCCCTCCAGTGTGGGTGGGGCTGGACATCAAGGGTGGAGTTTGGTCCCTTATCTGCACTGGGAGGCACCAACACAATGTCAGCATGAGACTCAAGCCCTCACCTTCTACTGCTTTTCCATAAGATGGTCAGTCAGAATTCAAATAACCTATTTTTAACATTTGGGATTATATTAATCCTATTTTATCATGTTTGCATACTTCTTGATGACATTTCCAAACAGTTCAGTGAGAAAAAATATCTTCATATATTAGAATAAATAGGCTCCATTTAAAAACTATTCCACTTTTCTGATTCATGAGAGAAAAGAGTGGCAGATTACAATGTTATCAATATTACCACTTAAAGCTTCTAAAAACAGAAAAATCAGTCAATAAAAAAATCTGTGCTCACAAGAGAGAATCCAAAATGTTTAGAAATGAACTTTGTGATGCATGTTGATGAGCCTCATCACTGACATTACAATAGGGCTCTTGACAGTGAAATGCACAATATCTATCTATGTGCGAGAGACCTAGTCCACTCATAGTCTGGACAGTCCATCTACATTTTCTTTAATGGATATGAAGGGCCACTTGAAACAAAATGCAATTGACAAGAGAATAGATTTCATAGTAATTCATATAACTACTGGAAGAGGTTTATATCATGGTTGACTTAGTGTGACTCAATACTTTCCTTTTAGAAATACTCTGAATTTGAATTCTCATTAAGCCATGTAAAACATCAAACTTTCACATAGTATATATTCTAGAAATAAAGGCTATTAAGTTTTCAGCAACCTTGGAAAGCCTATAATTTATATCTTAGATGATAAGCCTTCAGATGGCTTTAAAACTGATTACATTTACATTTTTTGATTTAATCACTTCTGTTAGCATTACAAAATGATAACACATTGTTATACATGAGCAGAGCTAATCTTTCTGACTTATGAAAAATAAAAATAGAACAAGATAGTAAACTGGTTTATGCTCCCTTCTATGTTACTTCAAATATCTGATAGTTTATGTTATTCACTTTGAAACTAGTATTTTTTTTTTAAATTTAAATTCAGTGCAATGACCATGAGCTTAAGAGTTCAACACTATTCTCATTATAAAATAATACTTTGATCTAATATTCAAAACTAGCTGGAATTGAGGACTGTGAAACTAACTTCTTATTTTGTGACTAAGGTAACTTTATATAATGAGTTCTGATTATGAGATACTGATAAAGTGTAGCTCCAAAATGACATAGTCTGGAAATAAAGAATTTTACTCTAAATTGCTGTTAAAAGTATGGTTAATATAAACATTTTATGTATATCCTAGAAAAGAGAATTCTAAGTATAAATTTCTCGTTGTCTTTTGTTGTTTGATAGTGTTAGTGGGAAGGGTAGTTCTGAATGGATTACACAGATGGGTTTGTGGACTCCAACCCCCACTCCAGACCACCAGTGTTCCAGAACCACAAATATGATAAGATGATTATCTAAGAGTGGATCACTGGGACCTGAGGGTGGAGTTAAGCAGCCAGGCTGGCTATAAAACCAGAGAGGTGAGCCTTGGGCTCTCTCTTCCTTTGGGGCCATCTCACTTAATTCAGAGCCAGCTCTCAATGCGCCATTGCATTCCAGCTTGGAAGACCTGGTAGGATATTTATGGATTTGTATCCCCCTCTTCCCTTGGTGATATTTCTACTTTATTCCCCTTCTTTTGTAAAGTCAAGCCCTTTAGTAATTTTTGTCACGTGTGCCTGAAGTTGAGGCTTATTATAAAAGTCCTCTGAGCGTGCAGATGAGGACCCAGTCAGGGAAACCCATTTTATATTAGGGTTACCCTCAAACAATTTTATTATCAACAGCAACATACTTTCTTGTTACTCTCCCAGAATTATTTTATATCTGTGGCCAATGCATAACAGTGAAAGGGATCAA
Source organism: Galemys pyrenaicus (assembly GCA_019455555.1). Classification (NCBI taxonomy): domain Eukaryota; kingdom Metazoa; phylum Chordata; class Mammalia; order Eulipotyphla; family Talpidae; genus Galemys; species Galemys pyrenaicus. The sequence goes on along the minus strand of JAGFMF010011678.1, from coordinate 8,725,586 downwards.
ATTTTAAGTGAGCAAGGTTAAAATTTTTTCACATAAAGTGTTTCTAAGATAATCATAATTAGAAAAAAAATCATATTTTATTGTCTTTAAGACAGAATTAGAGCTGACCACAAACATTCTCACCTACCTCTTATCCTATCACTTTCCCATTTATTTGAAGCATCAGGTCAATTGTTCTTCAATGTTGTCTTAAATGTGATCAGAAATGTCTGTATATGTGGGAAATACACAGCATGACTAAGTGACTAGCTCAAGTGACTTTAGATGCTATTGCAAATATATAAGAAAGGGTGTGGGATGAAAGGGGAAGTTAGGAACTTTATCTGGAAGACAAAGGTATTGAGATCTGCCTTCTGCATTGAAAAAAAAAAATTAAGGATAACAGGTCCTCCAAAGAGAAGTTCACATATAAATATCAAAAGCAGCTTCCAGTCAGCCTTAAGAGTCTTCAAAAGAAATAACCTCCTGCCAAAAAGACATATTTTGGGGTGAGAGATGTTTTCTCCCTTGCAGTTGATTGTAACTATAGACAAATGAGCTGTAATACAGAAAGCCAGGTGACTATTAATTTTATTTAATAATGTATTCATGAATAATAATTGAACATATATTATTTAGTAAAATTGGACTGCCTTTGTAGATAACCTAGAAGTGAAATATAGAATGAAGTGTAGTATAGAAGTCCTGGGTAAAATTAGAACTGTAGTTTTTGTTTTGTTCACTGGTTCATGGTCTATGTCTAGAAAAATACCTGGTGCATTGTAGTTGCATTTGCTAAATGAATGAATAGAATGAACATATATAAGAAAAAGGGTAAATAAAGTGAAGGACAGAGTAGACAATATTCGATCATAAATTTATAAATAATATTAAAGTCTTTATCCCAATAAAATGATATCAAATGTATTTTTCTATTTTATTTGTGAGGTTTATATTATATTCTTTTGTATATTTTTATTTTCTTATAATGGAATACACACTGGAATAACAAAGTTCTATCATTATTTCTCAATAAAATTCAGCGTTCTCTCTCTCTTTACACACACACACATACACACGCCCATATACACAAGTCATTCAAGACAAAAACTGTATTTAGTCAGTATAGCTAGTCTCAGCAATGATTTGTTGTCTAAATGAATAGATGTCATTAAAATCCAAGGTGTGAAGAATAGTCTGATCCTCTGTGGGTAAGAATAAAAAGAATTAATGAGAATTAGGATTTATTGACAACAATGTTGGTGAAAGTGCTAATCAATTTAAGTGTAACGACTATACCCTCATATTGTCAAACCACACCAAGTCAAAAATATAAAAGCACAAGATATTTTGAGCCAGGAAATAAAGAGGGCTTTTCAGAAATTTAGAATTACCACATGCACAGAATCAATAGGAAGTTGGAAATTACTTGATAGTATAGAGCACTTATGAGACTCTTGAAATAATGCAGCAGCAGCTCTTGAGCTATTCTATTAGTGCCTTTGCAAATCAATGGAAATATTTTAGAAGTATTTTGGATGGAAGCTATGACTGTTCCAAAATTGGATATTGGTAATAGAGGGGAGAAAAGAGGGCAAAACTCTAAGGTGGCAATATTCTCAAAGGGTTGATGTCAGATTGATGGTCCCATTCATGGAAAAAGGGACATTTTTAAAGCACAATTTTTATCAAAAGATACCCAGTTGTTACTGTGAAGTATGAATATAGTCTATCAGAAAATGTTAAGTCTCCTGAAATGTACCCACACACACCCATCTCTTTATGGGTTCTTCTCTGTGGAGAATAATTTTGCTTCTCCATGTCATCTGGGAGATTAAAATCTACAAGATTAAAGACATATACAAATGTTACGATGAATTAAAGATTAACCTATCACAAAGTACAAACTTTATCCATGAAAAATTGAATAGTTAAAAGAATACAGAGTCTATGGAAAGTCTGATACAGTATCTCTGTTTCCATTTTGTAAGAACACATTTGGAATGGGAAGAAAATAGTTCCCAAGCCACAAAATGTGCCATAGATTTCATCTGTACAATTATTCTTATGAACATAATAGTTCATGTTTATAAAAACTTAAAAACTCATTTATAAAACAAAATAAATCTGGAAAAATTTAGTTTCACTGAATGTATGTTTTAATGTAATCTGAAATTTGTTGTCTTTGTTTTGCTAATTTGTAAGCATAATAGAAGTAGTAACCTCATTTTGTAAAAAATGCAAAAACTATAATTTTATACTCTCAACTGAGCATAAATATAGTAAACCGAGTGCCATATGGCTCATCATTATAAAACTTAGTATTTTCATTTGCTTTGTAAATCTCTTCAATTTTATGGAGCATAGAAAGAAAACTAATTGCTATGTGAGGTCACGGTATCCTCTCTCTGAAGCACTAAACATTCATAAGCTTAGTATAATATTTTTCAGGAGAAAAGTAAATTATATTTGTAAATTTACTATTATGTAATTATTATTTATTTCTCCAGCTTTTAATGAGATGTATGCTTACTGGGCAACTGTCAAAAAATGTCTTTACTTTCCTGTTTATCCAAATAAGATGGATTTATTAAAAAATGTGGTAATGAGTCATTAGTAATCCAATGCAATGCGTTCTTTAGATGAGGACTTTTAGAGGGTCAAAATTAAACTTCATATAAGAATTATATAAAATTATTTAGTTTTATACAGGCATTATGTCTATTATTAAATCAGCAGTTAATTTTAATCTTACAAATTATATTTCTTTTGTAAGATTATTTTTCTATTTGCAGATTTTATCACTGTTTGCAGATACACTGTGTAATAAGTAACTAATTTCATTTAAAATCATGGTTACATTTTATTAAATATTATCATGTTAAGTGAGACAAGGTCACTGTCCTGAAAATACAGGAGAAAAATGATATTGTGTAGTTATTACAGTTAGCCAATTGGAAGTTTAATGCATAATAATGTAAATTTAGTAATCAAAGAAATCCATATATATTTTGGCTTTAGCACTTAGCAGGTTTATAACTTTGGAGAAGAAATTACTTCATCATTAAAAGCCTAACTTTGTCATGTGTACAACCTGGACAATAACATAAATGTTGGGAAGAAAATAATACTGAATGTGTATTTGTGTGTGATTGTGTTTATGTCAAGTAGCCTAAAGTTCAGTAAAATGAAGTTTCTGTAATTGATCTTTTTTGTACTAACATTACCATATCTATAAAAAAATATTTTCTAAAGGAAAGAAGATGATTTTAATTTTGGCTCATGTTATATAGAAATTGAAGAACAGGCAAGTTGTGATGAAAATGAAGTATTATATATATATATGCAAGGGATGCAGACAAAATAAAAATTCAAACCTTAAATTAAATGTACAGCACAGAGAGTTGGACCACTATTGCAGTGCAAAAAGAAAAATTCATTATTTGATGGGCAAATATAAATAATGCAAAGGAAGAGGTTCCAGAGGTAAAAATAATGCTAGGTATGAATGTGGCTATTCAGCCCCCATTTTCAAATAAGAAAATGAAATTCAGAAATATTGTGTGACTTTCCCAAGGTCACCAACAATTGGTAGCTGAAGAAGCTGAATTCATAATGAAATGAATTTTACTACACTATATCAAACTATATCATTGAATTATTGACATTACTAGATAATAAACATTTGCATTTAAATATATTAATTTTGGAATAAGACATTTCATGTTTAAAGAATCATTAATATAAAAATATTTACACAGTATTTCTATTCTTTATTTTACTAGTGTTTTCTTTTTTTGTTAATTGGTTGCCCTATTTTTGGCTCCTTAACTAAAGCACTAAAGGGAGGGCTACAAATGATTCTTCCCAATTCATTTTCATAAACTTTTATTTCTTGATCTATTTGTATATGGTATCACATGAGACAACAAGAAATTATTATTAAAGATGACTACTTTGTAATTAGATTAGAACAGTATCTATGCACTTAAAAGCCTTAGCATAAAATAGCTTAATCTATACTTTGCTCCATTTACAAAATACAATAAATATTGGATATGATCTGAAATTAGTATAGTCTACTGCTGTTTTACCTGCATACAAAAGTCTCTTTTAAGTCTAATATTACCTTGGAAAAATTATGTTTTGTTCAGAAGTCTATTGGTAATGATTGATGAAGTATTGCTCACTTATTGAGGGGTGATTGAAATACAAATACAAAGTTTTCTGGAGGATGTCATATTTACTGTATTTTCTAAGTAAATTTAATCTGAGTTCTAAGCCAAGGATATTCTAGAGAACATTCTTTATCTTTTTAAATCAAAGATATTTACACGAGTGGCATTGGACTTGGGTGTTCATGTTTGGTAAACTACCAAAGAAAGTGATTTGGCAGTAATGTAGCCATTTTGTTTCTGTCTGTTCCAAATTGTTTGTTTTAAGATTATGCATACAAGAGCTGGGGTACAGGCCAGAGACAGAGCGGGGAGCAGAACAGGCAGATCCACTGAAACATACTGCTGAGGGGAGCAGCTGGCCAGGCAGGAGAGGTCGGGCTGTACCATGTGGGTCCCCTCCCTGGCTTGGGATCGAACTTGCGCTCCGGTGCCACAGATGCGTTACAGTGCGGTTCTTAACCCGCAGTGCCACCAGGGAGGCCAGTCTGTTCCAAATTGTTATTAATATATCATTTAACAGATATATGGAACTTTTTACGTATTTGGCAAGCAATCTTGTAGGCACTGAGTAAAGCTAAAGTAGATAATCCTGTCTTATAGATAACAGTCAAGGAGCCAAACCTTCCTAAGTGAATCAGGAAGGTTTTCTAGGCAGTGGATTCATTGGGCCAGTCCTCTTCCCTATATAAACACATGTTCTTTAAGCTGAGCTTATTTCATTTTTCTATTATACAAATGTTTAGGCTGTACACAGAGAGGGTCTGAATAATTTATCTTAAGCTAAGATATTCAGCTACTGCAAACTACTCCAAAATCATGTCTGGCATAAAAAAAATCTGATGTTTTAATATCAAATTTAATTAACATTACATATTTGGCATTTGTTAATCAATATTAATTTTTATTTTTAATTTATGTTTATGGCATGTTGTTTTTGCTTCATATTTTATTTTTCATGAGATTCAGACCAGCAAAAGATCTTTGCTTTTTGGGACATTTTAAGTTGAGAAAGATGGAAAAATTAATGGTATATCCAAACAATTACTTTCAAAGTTCTTTTTGAAAGTGACATAAATTGCTTGCATTTACATTTATTTGGTCAAAGCATATCACAGGTAAAAGCAAAGACTTCATGGTCAAGTACCCTGAATAGTAGAGGATTCTTGGGAAGAAATAACAATTAGTGTCTTCTTACATCTGGCAAATTATTATTTAAAGTCATTGGTTTCTTCTTTAAGTGTTTTGTTAGGAGGAACAAAGAGTAACAATAACCACACTAAATAATCATTATCTCTTTTCACCATCTAAAACCTCAGTTTTGTAAACTACATGATATATATGGCTATCTCAGAAACAAAGAAAGTTAGAGCATAGAATACCATATCAGCATCCTGTGTATTTCAAGTAAATTCTTTTGGTGGTGTAGCTGTTTTATAAATATTTTTCTTCTGATAACTGAAGTATTTATTATTCATTAATGATTTAAGAAATGAAAGGGGAAGATAGAGGTTCATATGAGACTATATATAACGCTGGGAGAGGAAGGGAAGAGAAAAAAGGAAAATATGAAGGACTTGAGTCTATATCACCTAAAAATGAAACAATACTTAAAGTTAATCCATGTGTCTTTCAAAGATGCATTAGTTTAATATTAATTAATAAGTTCTTTACCTTTAGTTATCATAACATTCTCTGCCATATGTGAAATATATAGAAAATGAAAGCATATTTGAAAAGAAACATATCAGCAAAAGAAATGACTGTGTTTGTGCAAGACTGCATTTTCAAAAATATTCTAATATGCTTGAGACCTATAGTAGACAAGGATTGAAGTTAACTTGTGCTTTAAATTACCTTAAGGTTATCTAGGACATCCTTTGAAGGCAACCTAATAGGACACTGAGTGTTTTGTTAGATCTGCAATAAGCAGTTTTATTTTACATCAAACAGAGGGGAGTTTAATAGTTTGACCTAATTTCTTATGAACAGCGCTCTTTGTGTAAAATACTTGAGAAGATTTTGTTCTAGTATACTCAAGGACATTAGGAAAATAGCTCTCTGCATGGTTTGGCTTGCAGGTTCAGGAGCTGAACTAACCCAAATGACCTGTTCTTCATAAAATGCCCTTTTAATTTGCTGATTTTGCTCCCAAGACATACACGTCTGCTGATGTACTGATCACTAAGTTCTGTTGGGATAATTATTTTAGAATAATTTTTCTGAGTTGCAAGACAGGTCAAAAGGGAAAAAAAAAACTTACAAAGTTTAATGCCTAAAGGAAGGGCACTGTTAAATGTTTTCAAATTAATGATGTAGGCAGAATCTAAAGGCGAGCTAACGTCAGATAGTTTACCACATTAGAATCATTGCTTACTTCTATAAGTAAATACTTTAGCTGAGTCCCTGGAAGGGATGCTCTTAAAGGCATTTTAGGATAAAATGATTTATAAACAACTTTGTATGAAAATTAGTGGCAGAGAAATTACTTCATCTATGTGACAAATCAAAGGTTGGGATGTTGGGGCAGACATATTAAGTCTTGAGTTATTTTATTAATGTCTCCCCTTCTCAGTCAAGCATAATGTATTTATAGACATAGGTATTTAATTAAATGACTAAAATCTACAGGAGGCTGACTGTCATCACTCTGTTTACAGTTTTCCCTACAGGTAAATGAAGAATTTGTTTATTAAAACCTATCTTGTTGATATTCTCTTCCTTTTTCTCAAGAACAAAAAGTGATAGTATTTAATCTGTCATTTTTAATAAAATATAATGAAAATTTTAATTACTTTTCTTGAAAGATAAATTCACCTTTACATACATATATTGCATGGCATTATATAAATAATATCTAGCATGTTCCAGACTCACTGAATGCAAGTTAAGAGAATCTGGGCTATTCTAGTCCTATTTTTTTAAGGATAAGCATTTGGTCTTAACAGGACCAAGATGATAAGAATACAGTCCAAATTTATAAATATCACATAAATACTAAAGCATATATGAGTAACATATTTAAAGAAAGCTAGTTTTTGGATGTCTCCCTAACATTCTAAAATTTAATGATTATATTCATATTACATAACTTACTCAGTGATTTGAATTCATTTTTTAAGAAATTAATATAAATATGCTCTCCTCAAACGTTTTATATAATGGCAGTTCATGAAAAACTACAAATGGCTTAGATAATGATTATATCTGGCTTTGTGGGACATATAGTTGCTATAGAAATAGTGCCGTTTTAGCACATACATAATCACGGAAAACACTTCTTAAAAATGTGTGGAGCTATGTTCCAATAAAACTCTATTTACAAAAACAAGATGCTAATACAAAACTGGTAGTAATGCAAGATGAATCTAAAAAAGAAGACATCACTTTTAACCAGTTTTCACGTACTTTCAAAGTTTAGTCATTCAATCCAGTCATTGTTGTGATTTCCTCATATAATTATTCAAATCACAGGTTAAGTATAATATCATAATTTACCATATTCTTTTAATAGACCAAAGTTAAAGGTACTTGCTATCCCTCTAAATAATTAAAGCTTATGGTTTAAGTGACCAAAATGACTTCTCAGAGCACAATCTTGATATGCATAATTATGTAAACTAAATTAAATAACATATAACCCCTGAATTTGTAGCAGACACTAATTATTACAAAAAGAAGCTAAGATTTTTCAATTTCTGGTTTCTTTTAAAATCTCCTAGTTAAAGTCTGCTGTCTAAATAAGTAGCTAACATGATTAAAAATGCCAAAATGTTTGACAACAATGCCAGAGTTCAAAGTTAATCAAATGAATTATGAACAAGAAAGAACCTAAAGAACAATGATGATATTGAATGTGCACAACTAAAACGAAAATTACATAAACTGTGGTTTTTTGAACTTCAAGAAAAATGAGGTGAGAAAAAGGAAAAAATATTTGTAATCGTTTCCCAGCTGTTGCCACATTTAATTTTTCTTATCTGTTTTTAATCATTATGCTAATACTTACCATCATTGTGTATAGTTAAAATAATTAGAACAGTTAATGAGCTAGATCCTGTAGATAGATGCATGAACCAGAACTTCAAGAAATGAAGTTTGCTGTTTTGCAACTCAACCTATTTTTCTTAGAACAAATGGGTAAAAATTACATTAGGTTTCTCACTATCTCTTCTGCAAACTAATGCTTTTGGAACTCTTCAAATCCTATCTCAAGTCTTTATCACGTTTGAAGCAAGTGTCACATTTGATGGTCATACTGCATCACTACTAAGGGTTAGACTCTTCACATCAAAACCTCAATTTTGACAATTTGGTTTCCTCCTCTGAAATGACTTTTAATGATTTTTGTCTACTTTTACTTGTGCTTTTTATCTTTTCTATGTTTATAGATGTATTGGTTTATAGGAGTTTGTTATTCTTAATAGCCATTACTGACATCCTATATGAATATATAAACTGTATTTTATCAAACATGAAATAAAATATGAATGCTATTTGCATATGAGTAACTAATGTGTGTGTGCACACGTGCACATGAATGACAGTAGGGTTGCAAACTTGACACCACTGCACACCTAGTCTTTCTGTGCTGCTGTTAAAATTGATCTTAACTATCTAAAATTCCTTATGTATAGGTGTTCTTATGATTGGTATCAATCTAAATTTTGCTCACAGTCTAATTTCTTTACTGCTGGTAGTAAAATAAAAATATCTGCTAACCACAATTATGATCAATATAATGCTACAGAAACAGGGCTCTTTAGATATATTACATTGACCACCACTTTCCTATGTTTTCATTAAATTCCATTTGCAAACAATGTTGCCTTCATTTCCATTAGTGATGAAATAGGATTGCTGGGCAATGTGCTAGCATACACATCAATTTAGTTTTGTATGAGTTAGCAAAGAGCATTTTCCTAAACTTCAGGAAGAGTAGCAATACCATATTCGTATTTTTCTTGTCCAGCTAATATAATATGAATTGTTCACCTTTCAACATGTTTTATGAGCCCATAAGCCTTTGACCTTTTTATTACATTTTTATTATTACACCATCTAGCACAATTATATTTCCATTGCCCTCCTGTCGATGATCTTCTTCATTCTGGTCATAAATCTTGCCCTGTTGAATTCTTCCTGTTACTGCTAAGTTAGCAGTGGAACTGATTCATAGATACTCATTTTTTCCTGAGCACTTATCAATACTTTCAGATTCTGAGTCCTTTAAGGAATTAATATTTCCTTAAAATTCTATTTCTTCTAGTGTCAAAATGATGATCAATTATCTGACTCATTTTTCCCCTTCCATTTCTGAACTTTAGGAATTTAATATTTCTCTTTCTGATAATTCAATCAAAGACTGAGATCATTTCATTTTACAGTAATCCATTTTGGATATTGAAAAAGTGTAACTTGTCCAATTTTCTAGGAAGAAGGATTATTTTTGCATTTGAGCAATTCCCTCTCTTGCTTTACCTCACACACTTAATACCTTGCCTTACTGCAATTTCTGGTCACTTTTCTTTCCTAATATATGTGCTTACAGACATGCTCGAATTCTGTTTTGTTTTGTTTTTCTTTCCTCACATTCCTTAGTTTTGTCACAACTGTTATTGCTTCATTACAGAAGAAGCATTTTATAATATTCAATTTAGATGTGGCAAACTGTATTTCATTTATTATAATTGAAACAGTGTATATAACATCTGGGGCAAAGCATTATTTTGCAGTCATAATAATATGGAATTTTAGTGGATATTTTGCTTCTCTGTGGTTTAATGGTTCTAGTTAAATTAATAGAAATGCATTTAATGGTTCTACACTTAATATTTCTTAGAAGTCTGGCCTCAACCCACTTCCCCGACATTAGCACCAAAAACATTTTATTGTGCACTGTATGACCTTTTCTGTGAATCAACTCATATCACTAACTTAGCCTGAAATATAACTCCCTTCAAGATTTGGAGGAGGGCATTTGACTATCAGAGTTTAAATTTATACTAAAAGGAACAGTTTAACATGCTGAGAGCACCCACTGTGGGTACTCAAGGTCCATCAAGGTTGTCTTACTGTCTGCTAGTCTTTAATGCTCTCTGCACATTCTATTAGAGCTGACAGTGTAGTTGTTGCTTCCTAAGAGATAGTCAATAGAGTGTGTTCTTAGAAGGTGGAGTAAATAAATACACAGTTTATACTTTAGGGGCAAATTCAACACATCTATCAGTAAATTACTGGTAAACTTTTGAATAGCCTAGTTTATAATTATATATTAATACGTTAGTAAAGAAATGCAACAAACTACCTTTATTAGTTGCTCTGGAAAGTTTTACGGGTCAGATTTATATGTGCATCCCTAGAATCACTTGAAATGTTCTGAAATTCAAAAGTTGTTTGTCATGTAACTTAATAAGCATAATATTATTTTTTGTGAACCTACTGAATCTTGTGTTCCTATTTGAACATCATGTCAGTTATACCTTATATTTCTCTACTTTTAGCTATTCTCTTCTGATGGTGTGTTTAGATTCAGAAGTATATGTGCATTATACTGTGTATATATGTATACACATATACATACACATATATACATTATAGTATACTATATATTGCAATAATTATCTAATTATTTTTATAAATTTATTAACAGGAAAAGAAAACCTAGTTTTACAATGAGCAAATGATGATGCCTCTATTAATCCTTAATATTTTCAGGATTACATGAGTAGGCTGGTGAATGGAAGAGGACCAACTCATTATTAAATACATAATCATAAACCTATTATTCAGTTCTTCTTGTTGTATTTTCCCATCTGTCAAAATAATATGTTTCCTCATCTGTCAAATAGATATTAATAAATACAACTTTGCAGCATACTTACAGACTGTCCAAATGCAACATGCTCTACCTGTGATTAGTGCACAAATTTTTATTTCCTTCTCATTCCCCATAGGCAATGACTTATGCCATACAAGACAACTGAAAAGTACATTTGGCTTAAGGAGGATATTTTTCAAGAAGTATGAGGAAATTTCATGAGGTAAAATTTGATGGAGGTCAAATTCTACACAATGTTTTGCAAATAGTTCACAATTTGTTTTGATGGATTGCACTTGACAGTTAATTAGGACCTTATGAATATACATTGAGAGGTAGAGTTCATTAAAGTAAACATGGTTCAGATTTAAACCTCTATGACTTTAGAATAATAATACTGATTACAATAATCCACATATGCTCAATTTACAAACTTTGTTGCAAAAATCCAGTATAAATGCATACTGTTTTAACTTCTCTGTGATAACTTTTAAGGTTAAGTTTTTCCTAACATGTTCTTATTTTTATTGTGTGACTTTTCTTTCTTTGCCACTCAGCCAGCCCCCGGGACCCCTGTTCTAGAACACCAAAGAATTGTACAACCAACTTCCTGTAATCTCTCACCTCCATGTTGCCCCTATTCCTGAGCTCTCAAACCTGTTGGCATCCATTCCACATTAATATGACTGAAATCCACATTGCAAACTATCCTCTATGCTTACCATGCCTGAGTCTCTGCCCCACCCTCCTGCAGGCCCCAAGGTCTTCCTTCTATCCACTTCCTTTTAACGAAGCGTGTCTCTTCTTTCTGTCTCTTCTCCTCTGTTCCAGTCTGTTGTTGATCTTCAATGGCCAAAGTTTGTTCTGTGGGACACTCTGAGTTGGTTGATTCTCCTGTTACAGGGCAGGGAGAGGAGCACTTTAGAACTCCCAACTGCCCTTTCTGAATGGGTTTTGCTATCTGCTGCATTAAGATAAACATATAAAACCTTTAATGGAAAGGGACTTTAATACAATTAGGGTACAATACAGAATGGACAAGGAACATAGTTACTAAGTTAAGCATTTAAAGTTACCCATTTCTTTGAGGGTAAAAGTTCAGTTAAATAGGATTGGCCCAAAACAAGGCCCAAAAGGTTGCCACACGTTTAAAGGACTTTTTATTTTTTTTTTCTAAAGATTTATTTATTTATGCATACAAGCACTGGGGTACAGGCCAGAGGTGTGGGGGGGTGAGGAGGTTCACCACAGAGAGCAGGAAGCAGAACAGGCAGATCAACCGAAGTACACTGCTGAGGGGAGCAGCGGGCACAGCAGGAGAGGTCTGCCGCGCCATATGGGTCCCCTCCCTGGCCGGAGGCAGGGATCGAACTCGTGCTGCAGTGGCTGCGGTCTGCTTCATAGTGTGTTGCTTAACCCATTGCGCCACCAGGGAGGCCCCTAAAGGACTTTTTAGTAGAGACCCATAGAAAAGGGTTAGAAAGAGTCAGACAAATCTGGGAGGAAAAGAGGAAATCATAATTAAGATGAAAGCTGCCATTGTTAACTTCCCCAAGGGTCTCTCACCCACGTCTGTTTCAACCAGTCCAAGACCAAAAAGCACGCACAGTTTTTTTACATGTCCCTCTGTTCCATGTGCATCCTCCAGATCTCTTTGCTGCTTTCCATTTTGCTTTTTTTTTTTTTTTCCTTCTTCTCTCTGCAGAATCTTCTTTCCCTCCTCAGCTCAGCTCTCAGCTCCACCCACTTAGGGCTGAATGGGATTCTGGAACTTCCCCCTTTCCTGGGACGGCCCTGTTACACTCCCAGGAGGGAAGCAAGGAGTCTGCTCATCCATGTTTGAATCCCATCTCCCTATCTGACTCTTAGAGAGGTGATCTTTCATGTCTCTTGCAAAGCATGTTTCCTTTGACTTTGGTGATCATGCAGTTTGGTTTCTATTTTGACTAGACTGCTCCTTCTTTGCTTCATCAGTTTTTAAACTTCCTATTAGAAGAATTACAATACTTCCACTTGTGCCCTCTTCTCTGCCTACACTTCTTTCTTCAAGTTCTTTCTTTTATTCAATGCAGTCAAGAAAATTAAAATCATTCACAAAAAGATGGTTTTGTGCCTGTATTCTATTTATATTACAATTGCCCATTCATGGTCATAGAATATCTGTTAATGTATTATGCCATTAACTTGTGCAAAATCCAATAATTGTAGTTGATACCCAATTGGCTCTTAAATCTTTTCAATGATTTTTGCCAGTATTCTCTTAATCTGACATCCTATTCTTCTTTTCTTCTCACTAAGACTATTACCCATATGCTCCTCTCTTTGAAATCTGACCCCAGTCCCTTCCTCTCCACCCTAGATTAGCTGAGAATTGCTTCTCATCATTCATATTTTAGTTCATATGCTAACTATGTTAGTGCTTTCTTCTGATATATCTACCTATCATATGCTTTCCCCCCAAGTTATGTTTAATTATCTAATTTCATTTCCTTTAATGAATTATCATTGTTGATATTATCTTGTATTTATTACCATGTTTGAATGTTCTCTCTCTTTGTTAGAACATGAAAAGTGTCAGAGAAAATGCCTTGTCTATTTTGTTTCTCTAGCATAAATCTGGCATATAAATATTTTTTTGTATTTTGTTTTCGGCATAAAAGTAAGTTTGACTCACAGCTCCAGAAATCAATAGATTCATGACCTTCTAAATGTTAATTAATCACCCTGCTCTTGCTTCCCCATTTGATAATATTTATTAATGAGTACATCTCTGCAGCATACTTCAAGAATGCACAAACACAATATCTTGTATGTATGGCAAGCACAATATTACATCTGAGATTAGTGTTCAAGTTTTCATTCCCTTCCCATTTCCCTTTAGCAAAGTGCACATCATGTAAAACACCTAGTTAAAACATGGATATAGATCCTTTAAATTTATCATCATATACCTGGAGATCTTATAATCCACAAGGCACTGTTCTAAGTGTTTTTTCACAGATTAACCCATATATTCTTTATAAAACACCATGATAAAAATTCTATTATTCTTATTTTACAGATCAGAGGAAATTGTGGCACAAAGAGGTTAGGCTGTTATTGAAGTTGACTTAGCTATTTATTAGATGATGGGAATAGTCTGCCTCTGCAAAGGTATTATTAGCACAGTTATCTAGATATACTACTACAGACCCACCTAGATAGACTACTGTGCACTGTGTATCTATCTAATTATACCACTCCTTATGAATGTAAGTGTTTCCAAATCTGCATGTTCATCATATGTTTGTATGAGTGTGTGTGTGTGTAATAAAATTGGAGAGAAATTAGAGAGCCTTGATAAGACTAAAAATTACTAATTTTCTGGTTCCTAAGTGAATAAATTTTAAAAATGTGGTTTACTTTTTTCTCTATATTTTCTAAAAAAAGATAATGCTCTATGGTCACTCTTACTTGCAAAGGAAATAAGATCAATGGTGGAAATAAAGTTTTCAGCACTATACATGAAGAGCCGCCAGGCCAGGTCTTCATGTGTGATGTAGTTCATATTTAAATGTTCCTGTCATTGAGCTATACTTCATTTTATATGTGAGGTGAACTTAAGTGGTGCTAAAAGTTAGTCACAATATCCAATGATGTAACCCATTCTTTCTTAAAATTTTACTAAACTATTTTAGAGTATGTCTTTTGGTGCACATTAAAGCTTTCTATAACATCAAATTATTTTTTTTTCTTACTAAAACCAAATAATACCTAAATTGCCTATGCAGTTTTATAGACATAACTAAATGTGCAAAGAGCTTCCTGGGGTTGTAACTGTGTGATTCCCATTACAGTCAGCGGGGATCATTGACTTTAACGGGGATCGTGCAGCAAGTGCCTCATGCAGCACTTCACAAAATTTGAATTAGGGCCTCTTGATTAAAAAAGAAAAAAGGCATCATATTGTACTTTCCAAGATATTCTGGGATTCTTTGTACATTTTTTGCATTCATCTCTTGAATTTGCATTCTTTATAGATGATGGAGGATACAAAGGAAATGATTTTGACCTTTAAAAAAAAAAACAAGTATATGTCTTTATAAGAAATAAGGACAAGAGTATAATAAAATCAATTCTTATTTAAATTGATTCAGTGGTTTATCAAAAAATAAAATAACACTCCTTCCTTCCTAAAAGTGATCCAATACAGTAAAATAAACAAATAAAAATATAATGAAACTGAGAAATAGGTACAGAATATAATTTATATTATTTATCAGCTGATGTCCAGAGTGCATGTATGTGTGTGTAAATAAATATCATCAGCAGTGTAAAGTATTCCTGAAGTAGTTGATTGACCATTCAATGGTCAAAGTGATGTAGTAGCTTCAAACATTTATATGTACACCCAGCTTGGTACCAGAAGTCTTAATCCCAATGCACTTATGTATTCTTTTGATCCCTTTGGCACTGGAAGAAATGAAGAAGTTAAAAAAGTAGTTTAATGTTACACAGTGCCTTAGGTTGTGTTTCCTAGAGCAGAGAGTGAGAAAACAATGCTTTGAGGTTTACTAAGGAAGATGTCACAGAGAGAATCAGAGTGTGTAGAAGAAGCAGGAGAGGAAAGAGGGAATGCCAAGTAAGTGACATCTCAGGCGAAGGCCCATAAAGGGTGATTTCAACCTGATATCTCCATTCTCTCCAGTCATTCATTAAGAGTACATGAGGGCACTAAGTCCCAGGAACATCTGGATCTCTTTGAATATGTACAAAGCAGGCTCAAGTTGCTAAACAGCTGTATATGCTTTGGACCCAGAAACTACACTGAAGAGTATGAGGTGGACAGAAAATGGTAATAAGGGACATTTCTAGGAAGATCTGATCAGAATGCTAACATGTGTTGAGGCATATAGCCAATATGCATTGAGTCAAGTTCTTATACATGACAATCTATCCCCAGGGCCGAAACTCTAATGAAAAAAAAAAAATTAAGTCACTAAACTAGTCTTACATTTAATACTACAGAAATTGTGTCTAGGAAATAGAAGAATCCATAGTGCCTCCTCCACATTATTTTATGTAAATATATTTTTGATGCTGACTAAGGGTACAAACTTTCACTTAAAAGATGGATAATATCTGGTATCTCATGTATAGTATGGTGATAATAGATGACAATGTTGTAATTTTATACTTGAAATTTGTGGAAAGTAGGTCTTAAGTGTTCTCACCATGAAACATAAAGTTATTTCTGTTAGATGATGGATGTGTTCCTTCACTTATGTACGGTCACTGCATTATACATCTTAAAATAATCATGTTGCATTGTATAACCTAAACATATATAATGCTTTTAAGTTAGAACTCTAGAAAGCTGGAAAAATAAGTAACAAAAAGCAGGTATATGTATTTCTGGAGTCTTTATACAGTTTCCTTTATTTCTGTAACTACTATCTTGCCAATGACATTCAATTGTCAGACTTTTAAAATTTTTTTTGCCTTTAAAGTAATTATTATTTTTTTGTTGTTGTTGAGGCATGTTGGCTTACATCATTGTTTGTATTTTGGGAGTATATGTTACGCCCATTTATGTGTTATAACATGGTGCATCCACCACCAAAAACACCCAAAGTCCTGCAACACCACCACTATTCTCTCTTTTCCACTTTGTTCTCACCCTTCCAGCTCCTCCTCCTCCCCCTCTGGAATCCTCATTTCTATAGTCATATTTCAAGGGTTAATTTTTACCTGGCCCTTGTTTGGTTTGTCTATAATCGACCTATAACTGTCATAATCAAGCATTTGTCTTTCTCCTTCTCACTTACTTTGTTTTTATAATCCCTTTCAGCTCTACCCAGATTGCTGAAAATGACATGTTTGTCTTATTTGATTTCTGAGTAATATTCTATTCTGTTTTTATACCATATCTACTTGATTCACTCATTACTTTTTGTGTACTTAGGTTATTTCCATAGCTGACAACTGAAATTAGTGTTTCTATGAGTATTTTTGTGATCTTTGGGTAGATACCAAGAAGTAGAATTACAGGGTCATATGGTAATCTGTTGAGGAACCTATATACTCTTTTCTATAGGGTCTAAACCAGTCTACATTCCCAACAGCAGTGTAAGAGTATTAATTTTTATCCATAACTTCATCAGTACTTGTTGTTTCTAGTCTTTTTGATGTGGGTCATTCTCACTGGAATGAGGTGTTAGTTCATTGTGGTTTTGAGTTGCATTTCCCTGACAATAAGTGATGATGAACTTTTTTCATTTACTGTTGATAAACTACGTGTCTTTTTGGATAAGTCTCTATTCTTCTGCCCATTTTTGATCAGGTTATTATTATTTTTCCCTTTTATTTAGTGGTATGAGTTCTGTGTAGATCTTTGAATATCAGACCCTTGTCAGGTGTATTTTGTGCAAATATTTGCTCCCATTCAGAAGGGTGTGTTTTCATTTTATTTATGGTTCCTTCTATACAGAATATTTTCTTCTCTCTGTGATCTGACATGCCAATATTACATATCTGGGTTCACGTGAACTCTGAATCTTAGTTCTCAAGTTAGGTGAATCACTGGTCTTTTTCAGTATTCCCTTTACCTGTCCTGCAGCCCGGAAACTATAGTCAGCAAACTCAGCCAACTATTTGGCTCATCACATTATTTCCTTTCTCTCAATGTTTAATGTCTTGTATTACCTCTTGTCCAGTTTCTGAAAACTGTTTATGTTGTGTCTAGTTTATAAATCATTTAAAGTGATATGATATTTCCATTTTACTCCATCATAATGAGGTAGGATTCTCAACATTATACTTGAAAATTAATAGTAAAATATTTTTATTCATTTAGCAAAACATATGTTGCAGGGAAGGAGGGTTTTCAAATATTTTTTACTACCCAAGTAGCATATGGTGCTAGGAGTAGACAAGGTAGCAATGGTAAAATCAGCACTATGCTCCATCAACTGGCACAGTGACAGCGAAAGTACTGAGTTGCATGCTACAGACAGAAATATCAGGAAGGTAGGTAGGATTGAGGAAGAAAAGGAGGATGTCATGGTGGGGAAGCAGTTCCAATATGATGTAAGAAGAAACTCTTTCTACACCGTCTTCACGAGGCTCACCCTGAACAAGGCCACCTCATCCCCTTGACAAGAATGATGAGAAAAGCCAGTGAAAGAATATCAAAAAAGTATACACAAGATTGGTGGAAATATCAGCCAAATATTGTTGATAACATTTCTACAGTAAATAAAACACATTTCCACTTCTAAACAGTCATTGACTATTTGCATATAGAGATTGCAAACAGATCCAACAGGTACTGGGTATCATAGATATAATTTTATGAATTATTTAGTTTGAACCAAAAACAAATATAATAGAAATTTTTTTTTTAAATTCTCATTTGTTGTTACTTAAGTATTATTGATGGATGACATGAACTAGTGTTTGTAAGGGCAGTGTTTACTTTAAATGAATAAAATCTGGAGAAATATAGAAATAATTAACACTCTGCAAGGGTCCAAGCCATAGCTTTCCATAGCTCCAAGTTTGGGGAGTCACTCAAAAAAACAAGTAAGGGCCTCCCTGGCGGTGCAGGGGGTTTTGAGCACTGCACTGTGAAGCATCTGCCACACAGCAGCGTGAGTTCCATCTCTGCCAGGGAGGGGACCCACATGGCACAGCAGACCTCTCCTGCCTTGCCCACTGCTCCCCTCAGCAGTGTACTTCTGTCAGTCTGCCTGTTCTGTTCCCAGCTCTGTCTCTGGTGAATACTCTCACCTCCCACGACTCTGGCCTGTACCCCAGCTCTTGTATGCATAAATAAATAAATCTTTTTTAAAAAATGAAGGTTTTAATCAATGTAGATGGAAATTTATGGTTATCCTTTCAGTTTTCTTGTTCTTTGTTGTAGGGATCATAAGAAAGGAGACCGGGTTCTAATAGCCGTAAAGATACATATTTATGAAAATTAAAATTAAGAAATGTGATATCTCATTGTGCTTTTAACTGAAATTGAATTTCAATATAATAAATGTTATGAATTTGTGACTATTCACAAACAGACCAACTGATGTTGTAATACTATAGAGAGGATTCATTTCCTTAAGATAGCACCACTGAGATACCCAAACAGCTTGAAGGCCAGAATCCTCAACTGTCTTAAATAACTGAAGTTCCCTTCGATTCTTGAAAAAGAAGCATTTATTTTTAAAGAAGCATGTACTGTTTCAAGAATTGAATTGCATAGTGTGCTAAAAAATATTGAAGTGGCACAGACTTGAGATGTAAGGGAACAACTACAAACTTGATGAGCTTTCTCAGGAGGCTGGTCATGGCCTTCAGTCATTCCAGTCTCCATTTTGCAACTCCCATTTATAGGAGAGGACTGTTAGATGAATTCTAGTAATAAATTAGGATATATATATATATGTATATATATATATAAATGGATTCAGTACATTTTAAGATCATCCCAACCCACTGGCTTTCACTGTAGAAATATGAGTAGAAATTATTATACTTGAGAAACGTATGTGATTTTGAACCTAAAATCTGATGTTAGAAAATTAAGGTGATATCACAGTGGATTCCCAGAGAAGACTGTTCAAACTTTCAAGGCAGATATTAGCAGAAATTTAAAATGGTCAATCTGTCTGCACTATAGAAAAACATTTGGAGCAAAATAAACAGATTAATAACAACAAGAACAGGATAAGAAGACGGTTGGAAGCCCAATCATAGGGATATAATTTTGCAAACACAAAGGGTAACTTTGAAAATTATTATGTCCTTGCTCTAATAAAACAGAAGCATCAGAGTCAGATATTAAAATGGGGATATTGAAATGGAAACTGTAATAAACAAAAAGATAAACTTCTCAGGCAAAGACTTGATGTTGAAGAATCTCAAGTGAAAAAAAGATGAAGGTAGGAGCAGATACTGTGGAAAAAGAGGAAAAAAAAAAAATCAACGATCATGCAACAGTGTGCTGGGTACACCAAAGTACACAAAGAAATGAGTGTTTCATTGAAAATCTAATCAAGGCTACAAACCCTGTTTACACTGTTTACACTCTGCATTTTCCTAAGAAGAACAAAAATCATGATAGAAAGGAAAAGATCAATATATAGGCTATATAAAGTGCATGCAATTGTATCAGGAGAGTTGAGGTAGAGCTTTACCAAGAAAACCTGTCAATATAGAGTTGTCAACATAGAAAAGTGTACATGGTGGTGTACAGGGGCATGGAGACCAGGATGAGTACAAGCATTTAAGAGGTATTGTTAAGGAAAAAGAATGGTAGTCGACATGTATTGAAATTTTGGGGATTTGGGAGATGAATAATAATCAAGATACAGTGCAGGACTGATGTTGATTTAAAATGAGATGCTGATTTTTGGACCAAAGTTTTGATGATGAACCCATGGAAGGTGCAACAAGGAGGCACAGGAGTTTAAAATTCCTGGTCTTGTAACTGTTGCAGTTATAAGGCCACTAATAGGGTAAATTTTTTGTTTGCAGTCTTGTGGTCTCTCTGGAGTAGAAGGCATTTTCAATAGAAAATCAGTAGACTGAATTAACAACTAAAGGGAAATAGGGCTAGGGTTAGGGTTAGGGGTAACATCTTTTTTGCCTTGAGGACCTCTTATGACTTTATTTTGTAATTAATTTTTTAATAAAATTATTTTGGAATTTTGGAGACTTTTGAAGATGGTGCATGCCAATCAAAATAGGTATTTCATGTTGTTTCTTGATTCAAGAACCTCGCTTTCTTGTCAATTTTTTAATACTTTTAGTGAGTTAATATTGGTTTATATTGTTTCTACAATAGAAGTGTTGAACGTCCCCATTCAGGCATTCCTTGCCAAACACCAAAGAACCCATAGTTGTCACAGTAGATCCTATGCTTCCTCCTTACTTTTTTATCTTTTTCATTTTTAAAATAAGTAATCTTGTCTAATTGGAATGTTTTCTTTTTTTAAAGATTTATTTATTTATGCATACAAGCACTGGGGTACAGGCCAGAGGCATGGGGGCTGGTGAGAGGATTCACCACAGAGAGCGGGGAGCAGAACAGGCAGATCAACGGAAGTACACTGCTGAGGGGAGCAGCAGGCACAGCAGGAGAGGTCTGCCGCACCATGTGGGTCCCCCCCTGGCAGGCAGCAGGGATCGAACTCGTGCTGCAGTGCATTGCTTTGATTCATAGTGCATTGCTTAACCAACTGCGCCACCAGGGAGGCCCTGGAATGTTTTCTATTTGGCCATTGTAATTCTAGGTTGTCTTGATTAGATTTTGCCTTTTTTTTTTTATATCTATAAATTCCAGGACAAAAGTTCTTAGACAACAAATAAACAGGTGTGCCAGAAGGTGGATTCTTTAAAACTTGACGATCTCATTTCTTTAAATAAGCTTTGGATCTCTCAGAATCAAATTAGTTCCTAACAGGGACATAATGTAGGCTAGGGATCTTGTGGTTCTTTGCAGTGTACTTAGAGCATGGGGATTTTCTACAGGTTGGCAGGTGACCCAGTGCCAATCTAGTTTGTTCCATGCCCAATTTATCTTCCCAGGGAAAACTTAGAATTAGGGGCTAACTCCCTAACATCTTTTCAGTACTTGACCATGTCTATCAGTTTTGAGGCACTAGATTCTCATTAACAATAGATTCATTTTTTTTTCCTTTCAAGAGATTTCTTTATAATGACAAATACCCCAATGGCTTTAATATTATGATATGTACCTATGTAGATTATGATGTTTAAAAAAGTCTTTTTTTTTTAAAGATTCATTTATTTATGCATACAAGAGCTGGGGTACAGGCCAGAGGTATGGGGGGTGAGAGGATTCACCAGAGACAGAGTGGGAAGCAGAACAGGCAGACTGAGTGAAACACACTGCTGTGGGGAGCAGCGGGCGAGGCAGGAGAGGTCTGCCTCACCATGTGGGTCCCTTCCCTGGCCGGCAGCAGGGATCGAACTCATGCTGCAGTGCATTGCTTTGCTTCATAGTGCGTTGCTTAACCCACTGTGCCACCAGGGAGGCCCCAAGTTTAAAAAAGTCTTAATGTTTGTTTGAGTCCTCTGGCTATTTATGGTATGGACTTAATTCAGGCTTTGTGAGTCCCGTAATGTTTGCTACCCAGTGCAGGCTCCCAGTATAACTGTCCTGGAATGTTTCTGGGGTCCCAGAATCTTTCTGAATGTTTTAACACATGCCAGAACTTTCTGGGAGCCACCACATTTTGGGAATCCATACTTATTAATACATAAATATTTCTTTATAGATGATTTTTTCACCTCAGGTCACTGTTTGCAAGGGAACAGAGCTCACATTTGAGACCCAGGGGCATATGCAAGGCTGAAGGAACAGGAAAGAATGGGTTCAGCTGCTGGCTTGCTTGTGCATCTCATTGTCTCACAGGTCATTAGTATTCAGCTTTGAATCCTATTCTCATTGTCAAGGGAATTTTAAAAATTGATTAAAGAAAACAATTTAGGTGATACAAACAAACTTAAACACTTCATGAAGCAGACAGTCTTCTTTTAGAGAACTACAAAATGGGGCAGAATGCAGGGTACTTTTATTAAGGGATAAAGAATAAAGGACAAATAGAAAATATCTGATTGGCTGGGGCAACATAGTCAGCATTGTTGTGTGAGAAAAATCCAGAGTTGGTTTGATATTTGGGAATTGACTGGCCTGATAGCCTGTGTTTCTGGTCAAGTGGAACATTTATAGGGATATGGAGATTATCTTAGTTTTGGTGAGGTCACATCACAAACAGAAGTATTTCTAGTCTTATGGTTTCTTGAGAGTAGAAGACAATTCTGATAGAGGATCAGCCTTTACCTAGACATTTATTTCACATTACACCACAAAATGATGAGCTCATCAGCAATCTGCTAAGAAATTGCAAAGAAAAAAAAAACTCACCCTTTTATCTAGTAAATATACCCATTACATACATGGTCTCAAGATAAACCATAACTTGTTCTCTAGGAAGAGAAGTTGACAGCACCATTTGTCACACGTAGCCTGTATTATATTCACTTGACAGTTTGGGTGACCATCTGTGTTGGCTAATTGGTGTTATCCAAGGCAAAAATACACTGCTCATATATTTAGGACAGGTAGTTTTGGAAAGAGTTGAAGCTGATGTTGGACTCCTACCATCCCACAGAAACAGGGTAATGAGCATATTTCCTCATGGTAAATACCATTCATAGAAATTGTATCAGGTCCTGGAGAAAGACTTTACTTGGTTTTAAAGCAGTTAGGGTGTTTATTCAGCTTCCTAAAAAAATATATATATGTATTTTAAAGATAAGCAGTTCAAAATTACAACTTTTCTAGTGTAAATATTCTTGAAAAGGGAGAAAGGAGGAGTGTCTTCTCTAATTTGCAACAGAGAGAATTTTTAAATTATTTTCAGTCCTTATTTTTAATTGTATTTACCATTATAAGGCCTAAAGTGGAGACTGGAACTTACTCACATCTACCTCATTTTATTGCTCAAAGCAAGGTGCAAAGGCAGCTCCAGCATAAAGAGATGGGTCGATGTGCTCCACCATGTAAATGAGAACTTAAAATCCATCTAGTAAAGTTCCTGAATACTGTCAGGGTAAAGGAATAGCAATGAGAAACTATGATGCTTGATTTCAATAACTATTAGCACTGCATTTGCATTTGTTTAAACATCTTTCTAGAACAGGACTCAAACGATGACCAGCAGACTGAATTTTCCTCACCATCTATCTTGGTATGAACACCTATGAGAGAATTTTAGCTAAAAATTTGATTGGAAACTTCCAAATAATGATATGTGAGAAACAACATGTGATTATTATATATGATTTACGTATAAATGTTCATAAAGTTTTACTGAAAAACAGCTACATTGTTCATTTATTTTTTTCTCTGTTGTGCTACAACAGTTGAGTGGTTGTGATATAACCTATTTCTAGAGTCAAAAAGTTATTTCATATTTTACAGAAAAAAGTTTGCATATTTCTACTCTAGACTATCATCTTTTTCTGCATCCTCTGTTCAACAAAATGTTATTTAATTTCTTCTACAAAATGTTTTATATAAAATTAGGATATTTATGTGGCTTTACAGAAGGACTGACACCAGTTGTTCGCATTACAGGCACAGAGATATGCAATTGAAACAGAGATAATGTCAGTTTTGGGCTAAGGCAATGAATGACTGTTGAGGAATTTTCCTTTTTCTTATTCTTTGCCATGAAGATGATGAAAATGTGTTGATATGGCTGAAATTCATATCAAATGTGATATGAAGTTAACTCATAAATGATAAAATGATAAAAATAGCCTGTGTCACTAGGGCATCACAAGGCAACTTCCTAGAGCCGTACTCTTTTTAACCCAGAGTAGAACATGAGCAAGTTATAAGTAAATTTGGTTGTTTCAAGTCAGTACAATCCTAGAGATGCTTGGAACTGCAACATAACTTAAATAATGTGACTGATTCTTGATGAAAAAGAAACAAATTTTTTTTTTAAGATTTATTTATTTATGCATACAAGCACAGGGGTACAGGCCAGAGGTGTGGGGGTGGTGAGAGGATTCACCACAGAGAGCAGGGAGCAGAACAGGCAGATCAACAGAAGTACACTACTGAGGGGAGCAGCGGGCACAGCAGGAGAGGTCTGCTGTGCCATGTGGGTCCCCTCCCTGGCCGGCAGCAGGGATTGAACTCGAGCTGCAGTGGCTTCGGTCCGCTTCATAGTGCGTTGCTTAACCCACTGCACCAACAGAGAGGCTGGCTTCGGTCCGCTTCATAGTGCGTTGCTTAACCCACTGCACCAACAGAGAGGCCCACAAAATGTATTGTTATATGTAAGTCTCTCATTCTGTTCTTTAAGTTGAATTTTTTTCTCTAAAGTAAAGCTTTTCTCTGATCAAAGGGCCTATTAAGTTTCAGATAATAAAGTTTATTCTTTAAAGGGAGCACATAGCTGTCTAGCCTTATACTATATACATTTTTAAGGAACTATAGTAGTCATGGACTATTTTCTGGTACTGGGAATTAAATATTAGTTCAGTATTATCACATTATTAATTATATTCTCTTTTATTAAGTATGTACATTTTGAAAGGCATATAGTTCAAAATAACAGATGAATTTAGGAGAAAATAAAATGTATATTTGGTAAAATAAATGATCAATAAAATTTTAAATTATGATTAATAATCATAAAACTGAATTAAACAAATTTTCTAAAAATAACTGGGCTTAAATGCTAAATTAAAGTTAACTCAAATATTTGAAACAGAACAGACTTTAGTGCAAAGTTTAAAGCCATTAGATAAAATGATAAAACTTTCAGATTATTTGCTTATTAGTGTGTGCTTAAAGTTCTATTTTCTTTTTGTCTTTTCAAGAAAAACATTTTGAGTAAATGTCAATCAAATATCAAGTCTAAATGAAAGATTATATTTATAAATACCTTGATTTAAAGAAGGAA
The DNA here is from genome assembly GCA_019455555.1 of Galemys pyrenaicus. Classification (NCBI taxonomy): domain Eukaryota; kingdom Metazoa; phylum Chordata; class Mammalia; order Eulipotyphla; family Talpidae; genus Galemys; species Galemys pyrenaicus. The sequence goes on along the minus strand of JAGFMF010011678.1, from coordinate 8,700,126 downwards.
AACTATATTTACATATAAAGCTACTTACAATATCACTAAGCAATTTTGTTTCTCCTACATTTTAAAAAATATTTTAAACATTGTAATATAATTAGATCTATTTATCTTATTTTACTTTCAACAATTCTGAGACTTGAAATGAACTTGATAATATAATATACATACTAGGGTTTTTCATTCCTTTCTATAGGTTTGAGGCACCACCTAGGATCATTTCAACAATATTTCCTTAAAATTTTTGTTGTATACAGTTCTGTTAGAAAATCCTCTCAGTGTTGGATTATCTAGTAGTATGTTTATTTTGCCTTCAATTTTAAATAATTGTCATATAGGATAAAGAGTTTTTGTTGATCAATTTTGTTTTTCAGTATTGGACTATGCCATTTCGTTGTTTTCTGGCGTCCATTATTTTTTATTATTTTCCATTATTTTGGCTTCCATTATTTTAGTCACCCATTATTTGGTTCAGTTTTTGGTATTTTAATGTGTCATTTTTCTTTTGTGACATTCATTGTTTTCTCTTCAGATTTATCTTGAAGCAGTGTTATGACGTATCTCCATGCAGTTTTCCTTATTTTTCTATTTCTATCTATTATTCATTCATAAATCTTTATGCTCACCATTCTTTTTTAAGATTTATTATTATTTAGTTATGCATACAAGAAATGGGGTGCAGGCCAGAGGTGTGGGGGGAGTGAAAAGATTCATCAGGGACAGAATGGGGAGCAGATCAGGCAGATAGAATGAAATACACTGCTGAGGGGAGTCATCTCCCTAGGCAGGGATTGAACTCATGCTACAGTGGCTAGGGATGCTTCATAGTGCTGTGCTTAACCCCTTGTGCCACCATGGAGGCCCCAAGGAATAGTTCATTCTTTAATATAAAGTTATATATAATGTGTGTTCCCTAAACCATTTCATTGTATATCACTATATACATTCCTTACTTTCTTCTTTGGGAGGCCCCTATGCTCACTGTTTTAATCTTGATATATTTAGTATGTGTTCTGATTCCATAATCTATTTAAATTTTGAAATTAGCTACATTTCTCTTTAAAACTCTGAAAACCTGTAAATGATTACCTTAAGTGAACAATCATTTTAATCATACTTTCACTACTATTATACATGTTTTTCTAAGGGGAAATAAAATTTAGGGTAAAACTTGCATTAAACAATAACAAGCCACTGAATTCCTAGACAGTGTTCATATTTATTCCAAGATTCAAATGATTAGAGTGACGATCTTTTTCTTTTCTCTCTATTCTAGATACTAAAAAAGATATCTTTTCTATGTGCAAAAATGAAAGTCAGACTTTTGTTTCAGAATGACAGTTATTGCCAATAATGGTCTAGTATGGGTCATGTAGTTTAAATAGCAATTTTATCCTTTTTGCTGTGGGCATAAATAAACAAGATAATGACATACTCTTAAGAAGCGGTGTGTGTGTGTGTGTGTGTGTGTTGTAGTTGAAGTTTCTTGTTTAGTAGATGAAGAAGAGACTTAGATTGTAGAAAATAGTCCATGATTTACAAAATAATTATAATGATTGATTTAGGTTAGCATCTCAAATTTAAATACAAATATTATGTGTATAATTGCTGTGAGACTTGAAATCATAAAGATGTAATAAATTTCTGTTTGGATCACAACCTTGCTGAGCAATTTACTGTAAAGCTGGTTAATTTTCTGTGCAGGCCATTTTTAGTTAAGTAAGCAAACGATTAGTAATGATTTCAGTCTTAAGAAGACAACATAATTGCATCTTTTGATATTATTAATATTCTTTAAATTTTTGTATTTAATGCTCAAAGAAATCCATTTTACAGGAAATATTATGTTTTTATGTAATAGAAACTAACTCACAGAGAAATTAACTGACATCAGAACAAAATGTCAAGCCAGGATTTAAACTATTTCCAGACCCTGCATTCACAGACATCCTTCATACTCCTTTGGCATAGAAAAATGTTGAAAATTTTGGTAATATGAGATTTAAAACTGTGATATAGTGTTATTAGGTCCTGGTAACGCTAACAGTATATATTGTTTTCTCATTCGTGTGTGAATAACTTTTGTTATTCAAAAATTATATGTAATAGTTTGACACAACTGATAATTCAATTTAAAATTATAATGGGAAGAGAAACTAAACGATTTTAAGTCAAGCTCACTTTTAATATAGAACTATTTTAGATTATTTATTTACAAATGGATTGATTATTGTGTCACTGATGACATAGCAGTAATGGGGATAGGAAGAAGAGGATAGGAGAACTGCCTTGGAGTTTTGATGGAGGGGGTTTGGGGCAGTTACATATATGAAGGTGTGAATTTATATTTCCATAATTTATATAGTGATATAAATGACCGAAAAAAATAATAGCAAACTCAGAAAGTATCATGTAACCAAGAAGGTAAAAAGAAGGCTATTTCAATTAATTCTTTGGAGGATGGTTAAAGAGTATGTAAAAGGATAAAACACAGGAAGAATTGTTGCTTCAATGGCGTGATTTACCTGTAAAAGTTTGGCACACAAGTAGAAACATTCAGGAAACTTCTACAAAAAAAAAAAAAATGCAGTGAGAAACATTTCATTTTGAAGAAACAAGTAAAAGACACACAGATGGGTAAAAAGTTTGGTACTGTCAGAAATTGGGAGGTGGAATTAAGGCAGAATAACATAAAATGGCAACAATGGTAGTAGGTGAGATTGTAGAGGATGTCATCGTAGCAGTCATAGAAGGTGTGAGGAGAGTCCAGATTTTATTTACTGGAAAAGTCCTATTCACAATAATGACTCCCTGTCTTTATTATAGGTCAATGGACCTATTTAGCTTGAACAACCCTAAATACCTTCCTAGGAATTTAGGACTGAAAATGTGTCATACAATGTCTGGGAATGATAGAGAGCCAAATTGCATCACTGGTGGCATAGCCAATTTTTAAGATTTTTCAACTGTGTGCACTGGAACAAGTGGAAGAATAATTTTGGAGTTTTAGATATTGAAAGGAAGATAGAAATAATATAGGTAATATCTCTGCCAAAGCCCTCTAAACTGATACTATCAAGATTGTCTCCCTTTATATTTTTGGTGAGACTGTTACAATCTACAAGTTATCTAAGAACAGGATTTCTACTTTTTAAGATTCTTTTCTTGTATCTTTCAAACAGATGGAAGAATTGCCTTCTTGATATGATACACTTTTATGGATTAATATCCATTGCTCTTACAACTGCTTCAATTTTGTCTGTGATTTATATATTTTATTTGCCATAAAATTATTTTATTGCTATGTATAAACTAATGTTACCACATCTCATTTCTTTTTGTTCATTCTTGTATTTAGAACAATGTATTTCTAAAAGTTCATTTACTACACCCATTAAATCTACTTCATATTGTAGAAATATATTACCAACTTCAAACTGACTGACTTATTTATATAGTTTTCTCATCTAAATTATGTCTTTTTTCCTCTAAATTTATTTTCTGACATTGTTGTTCATTTTCATATAGTATTTGGTTTCTCCCCTCAGTTCTCCCATCACCATAGCACCCATGAACCATCACCACAGTCCACTGGGCTCTTCCCTACCCTGTTTTGACCCCTCTCCCTCCCCAACCCTTGCTGTATGCCTCAGACCTATGATCAGCTTACACAAACTGACACATTTAAAAGAACATTTAGTTTTTAAATATCTAGATGAAATGCTAACTCATCACTGAAAGTAGACTAGTTAACTAACAAGCATGTCCCCAGTGTTTATGCAATGATTTATATGAGAAAATGTCTGTGAGATATGAGAAGCCTTGACTTTGGATAAATCCATTGCCTTCAAATTTTCACCCCCAGAATATATGCAATATTTGTTAATGACTCCAACCTTAAAGATTAGCACAAATGAACACTCCTGGATAAAGATGATTGATTTTGTGTTTGATATCTTAATTATTATCTCTTTGCATAGGCATTCAAGCTAAATTAAAATATGCTTTTATAAAATATGCTTTTATAAAAATAATTGAATTAGACACCTCTAATTCAATTATTTAGACTAATCTTAAAATAAGAATTTCCAGTACATCAAATAGGAAGTGACTTTATATGTGTAGAAGAACTACCATAAAAGTTAATGATGCCTCATGAAATAATAATTGTACTTATTAAACTATAAGCAGAGAATTACACACATATACACAGTCATTTAAAACTATGCTTATATCAGCACTTTATTATAACCAAAAAGAAAATTGAACATGTATTTTTTTCTTTTTAAACAAAAAAAGTTTATAATCTTTCATATTGTAAATACATCATTTTACCGTATCAAAAGTACAAAACCTATAAGATATATAGTGGCATTTATGTTCAAATGTTATACTAATAAACATCTTTTCTCTGAAGTTATTTATTTTCTTACATTGTTGTTCATTTTCATATAGTATTTGATTTCTCCCCTGGTATATAATATATATAAAGATAAATTTTTAAACATGTACAATCGGGCCCTCCCTGGTGGCGCAGTGGGTTGAGCACCGCACTGTGAAGCAAACCGCAGCCACTGCAGCACGAGTTCAATCCCTGCTGCCGGCCAGGGTGGGGACCCACATGGTGCAGCAGACCTCTTCTGCTTCGCCAGCTGCTCCCTTCAGCAGTGTGCTTCAGTTCATCTGCCTGTTCTGCTCCCCACTCTGTCTCTGGTGGATCTTCTCACCCCCCACACCTCTGGTCTGTACCCCAGTGCTTGTATGCATAAATAAATAAAATCTTTAAAAAAAAATAAATAAACATGTACAATCACCCCTTCAATGAGCTCATTATAAATAAGATAGTGTATTCTATGTCACATTGTATATAAAGAATATTTGTTTGATTAAATATGCTTACATTCGAACACTATTGTTTTTATAAATTAACAACATATTTTTAAGTATACACACATTTTATATTTACAGAAATTGGTATCACTCTTTGTTTTCTTAGTGGAATATTTCAATATTTTTCTCCAGAGAAAAATTATGAAAAGGATTTTCTTTTTCTTTGAACTGAAACTTGACATTGATATTAACCACAGTTAGCATATTTTGTAGAATTTCTTCTGGACTTGATGTATACTGCATACATGATGGTTATAAGTGGGGCAGCTATAAGAAATAGTTCTATCCATTCTATAGTCCTTAGCAGCAATAGATAAGAATAAAAAACCAGGTAAATAATGTCAAAACCTTGATGACTTAAGAGGACACAAAATAATGTTCTTTAAATATCCATGTGTTACTTTGCTATACTCCTTTTTTGAACATATGTATATAAAGAAATATGAACATGATTCTCAAATACATTATAAACTCATTGGGCAATATGAAGTCAGCTAAATGTAAGAAGTCTTTCTTGTTATTCCTTTCATAGCACATTTTTAGCACATTTGGTCAATTTATGGTAGAATACTACCAGCATAAGTAAGTAAAATATGGACAATTTGCTAATAAGAATTTAATGTATTTTCCTATTTATTTTAAATATTTTGTTATTTTTTATTGTTTTTCTGAGATAATTACAACAAAGAGCAAAAATACATATCATGCATTAGGAAAACACATTTTCTTAGTGAAGAATTAGCTCATTTTTTCCTCACTGTTTATTAAACATAGGCCCTATATCTTAACTCTACAAGAGAGAACTAATTTATTATTAATAGAGCTTTATACAAACATGTATTCATGACATCAGTTTGCCCTCTTTAACTGTACCTCTGGGCAATGTGAATCATTTATGAGGTGACTGTATGTCTCACAATCGAAAAGACTGCAAATTTACAAACAGATTGTGGCATATATATGCACACAAACACATTATGTGGATGAATTTCTTCTCATGAGTAGCAATTTCTTATTTGATAGACTAATAAATATTGAAAACACTTGGTCTATTCATTAGTAAAGATTTTCCTAGATAAATAGATTTTAACCTAACAACAGAAAGTTGATAGTTAATTGTATTGAGACATCATATTTTTTTATAGATTATATCAATATAACACATTATATGGGATTTAATAAATAAAACTTTGAAGAAGTTGTTAACTCAATATCAAGTTATGAAACTACTATGTATTATAGATATAATGGAAAAAATTCTCGAGTATAACAGATCCCTGAACCATTCTCACAAATTACAACACATAAAATTAAGACACAAAATATACATCATTGTCTACATCATTACCATACCATTGCAAACTATATGATATGTGACATGAAAATATACCCTTTGAGGTGATACACATTGTCACAAAATTCAACTAAGTATTAATAGTATATTTTGTTATAGAATTCTATATTCTTGACTGTTAGAAATTTTGTGTAATGTGCAAATTGGAACTGTTAGGCATCAATTACCAAACTTGGCTCTGCTGAGTTGCTAATGTCATATATTGTTTATAATGTTATCTTTCAATAAAATAGTCATGGTGCAGTACCAAAATACAATAATTTATATCTGTTTTTCCCTGTTCTGTGAGACTTACTCAGATTATGGGAGAAAGTAAGAGTTGTCTAGAATATGAGTAAGTATATAATTAAATAATCTATCTCATTTGCATCACAAAAATTATAAACAAAATGCAATTTATTATACCTAATGAAAACAATTGTATTTATTAAATTTTTACTGTTTTCAGAGGAAATTCCAATCACATAATTTCTAGGGGTTTTTGGGAGGAAAATCATTTTAATGAAGATTATAAAATATCTCACAAAAAATTGAAGCATGTGAAACAAAAAGCTTTGATAATTATTAAAATGAGCCAAAATGGAAAAGCTCCCTTCTCACTGAATAGTGTGAGGAAACTTTTTATGTCTATATTCAGATTACCACATACTATCATTCATGCTGTTAGTATTCATTGATTGGGAAGGTACTTAATTTAATGGCAAAATATATATGTTTACATATCATAGCTACCTCACATATGAAGAAAAGAAAAACATCTGTATGATTATTTATAATAAGGGCAAAAGTTTTCAAGCATGTAGAATAAAAGACAGAATAGAAATTGCATAGCCCTGGGGCCTCCCTGGTGGCATAAGGGGTTGAGCACCGCTTCGTGGGACTTTCTTAGCTATGGCAGTGCTAGTTAGATCCCCAGCTGCAGAGGGGACCCACATCACACAGCAGACCTCTCCTACTTAGCCAGGTTCTCTCAGCACTGTATTTCAGTCCATCTGCCTGGTCCACTCCCGACTCTGTCTCTGGTGAGTCCTCTCACTCCCCACCCCTACACCTCTGGCCTATATCCCAGCTCTTGTATGCATAAATAAATAAAATCTCTTTTTAAAAAAGATATTGTATAGCCCCGGAAGTCATGAAATACATCTCTTTCTTAGCCAATAAAAATATTCAAATTATTTAGAAAGAGTAATTTGCATCATAAATATTAGCAATATAAATTAGTAAATATTACTAGATATTTAAGCCTATAATAGTACTGTATTTATTACAATTATAAATTTATAGAAATAATCATAGTATATAGGATTTTCTACATGTGTTAACATATGTTAAAAAATAAGTACATTTTTGAAAGAAGTTTATTTTGTATCAACTTTAGGTAAGAAAGATGCTTTGTTCCTAAATTTCTATTCAATTCAATTTTTAACATACTCTAAACACCTAATGTGTTTTAAGCCTTCATGTGAAGGTTGATCAAAAATTCTGCACAGGTCTGTGATTTAGAAGTGGAATTTAAATGTAAGTAATTTAACTGCAGTTCCTTAAGTTCATAGAACATCTGAGTGATCTATAAAAAGAACCCATCATTGTGTTGTCAAAATGAGTGATTATGACTTTTTGTCAAGAGCAAATAATTACAATTTTTTAAATATGACTTTAACATTTTGTAATTGCTTGCACACTTCAGTTTTGCAATTTTGTTTGGTTTCTGACTATTGTGAAATAAAAGAATAAATTATAAAAAATTGTATGATTAAATATTTTATTACTATTATACTTTTAGAGATGTAAATGCTGTACTGTATGTATTTTGATCATGATTGTGATTATTTACATGTGTTATTTTAGTCAAATCTTAATAAGGAGGTTTTATTAGGAGCATAGCATAAAGTACCTAGGAAATGAAAAGATGACGTCTTCAATACCAATAGGAATTCAGTAGACATATCAAGTCCTTTTTCTGTCACTGTGATACTTATGTAAGCCTTGTCAAGCTCTATCATTTCCAGAGTTAACATTTCTTTGGTGTTTTCCAAGCAGATATTTGACATTATTCTGAAAACTCATTATCTGTACCTGAATAAACTGGAAAGAAAAATCAATCCAAGTAACAAAGTTCTAGAAGTCATGATAACATTTTTCTAAATATTCCTTTATTTCCATAGAATAATACTGTACTTAGTCATTATATATGCAGTGCCTGGATGAAAAATGAATGAATCAATGAGTAGAAGTTCTCCAAGCTAAAATATTTTTCAAATTTTTTTTTAAAATAAAATAAGGCTCCCACTAGCTCTTGAAATTTTAGAAATGTAAAGCAGATTTCAATGTAATGATGAATAGTATATTTCAAATGAAAATTTGTCTTACTTGCTTTATGTTAATTTTTTAAAGATTTATTTATTCATACAAGAGTTGGGGTACAGGCAAGGGGTACAGGGGAGTGAGAGAGGATTCACCAGAGACAGAGTGGAAGCAGTACACTGCTAGGGTACACTGCTAGGAAGCAGTACACAGCTGGTTAGGCATGAGAAGTCTGGCAAGTTATGTGGGTCACCTCCATGGCCTGGGATAGAATTTGTGTTGCAATAGCTGTGAATAGTATAGCTCCCTAGTGCTGCGACATAACCCCTTGCACCACCAGGGAGGCCTGCCATTTTATGTTACTTTTTTGACGGTCAACTGGAATAGATCATTCTAAGCCAATATACAAATACCAGTATTCTCACAAAAATCATCAAAAATTTTAAACTTCAGGCATTTTTACAATGATGAAAATTGAAATGGATCACATTGTTTTCAATGAGAAATGCTTTGTTGCAAAGGGGATAAATAAAATCTGATCAATTTTCCTTCATGTTTTGCTTTAAAAGACATGAATCAGTAATATTATAGATATGAATTATAATATGCAAGGTAAATATGCATTTTTGAAGGGAAATTCAGTTTCTATATATTGAATTTATGCATAATGTTAAGCTTTATGATGATTTTAATTAATAAATAATTCATTTATGTTCTATTATATCATCCTATCTGGTTACAACTGCCTATATTCATTTAACGTAATAACACATCCATGTTGACACATGTAGTTCAAGTCAACTTACTATTTTCTATCCACTGTATACCATTACAAGTAGGAGGAATTCTTCCATGGATTACTTATTCTGATTACTTTTTTCTTAAATCACTTGTTCATAATTTAATCTGATATATTTTTAGCCTTTTATAATCATTTGTTTTTTCTTATTTAAACACAGGGTATTTTTGTTTTGAAAAAAAATATTTTTGTATAAAACATGTCAGTTCTTCAGTCTCACATTCAACTATAAGATATTTTCCATATCTCTGTGTGTGTGTATGTGTGTGTGTGTGTGTGTGTGTGTGTGTGTGAGAGAGAGAGAGAGAGAGATCAAATATTTCCCCTAAGTTTTATTTATAAAGACTTAATACTTTGGGCCTCTCTGGTAGTGCAAAGGGTTAAGTCTCAGCACTATCAAACTATCTGCAGCCTCTGCAGCACAAATTCCATCTGCAGCTAGGGAGCTAAACCACATGGCACAGTAGACCTCTCCTGTCTTGCCAGCTGCTCCCCTCAGCAGTGTATTTTGGTAGATCCACCTGTTTTACTCCCAACTCTGTCTCTAAAATTCTCTCAAACCCACCCCTTGCCCCAGCCTATACCCCAGCTCTTGTATGCATAAAATAAATAAAATACATCTTTAAAACAAAAGACTGACTACTTCATGAATGTAAAATTTTGAGTGGTTTGATATCTAATAATGTGTTCTTTTTATATATTTGTTAAATACCAAACACTTGGACATTCTATTGAATAGTCTCTCCCTTTAATTTTAAATTCTCCTGTACTAAATTTCAATACAATATTGTGTATTTTTTTCCCTTTGACCCCTTACTTCATTTCAGGGGTCTATTTTGTTAATACTGCACAAAACTACAGTTTTAATTAGCATTTTTAATAATATATCTTGATTTTCAGTAAAAATTGCCCTACAATATTTGTTTTTCTCAGAATAGTCTAGAAGTTATATTTCTATTGCTTTTTCTTTGCTTCTAATGGAAGTTACTGGCTTTCAATTACGTTCTATAATTTTCTGTCAATTATGTTTTGTGCAATTTTTCTGACTAATTCTTAAATATTTTAGAGTTTTGTGGCTATTTTAAATGGTTTGATTTTATTTTCTTATTATATATTACTGCTTTCCAGATATCCCTTTCTCCTTTGCTATTCTTATCTGTAGGTCGATCCCACTCCCCCTTTTCTCCTCTATTTCTCTCACCTTATTGTATCTGAAATTCAGAAGCAGTGTTGATGGTGGAATATTCTCCCAATTGCTCTTTTTCTTCCTGCTGCATCTCACTCATTCCAGTCTGACAACACATACTCTGCTTAAATTTTCAAGTACGTTGAGTATATTGAACTCATCCTTGTAATCCATGATCATCTTCTTATTTTAAGGTCCTTACCCTTAATCAAATCTGCAAGGTTGTCATGCAACATAACACATTGATGACTTCCAGCAATTGGGGCATTGACTCCTCTGGAGACAATCTTGCCCACTAACCTCAGTCCACGAGGAAATCTTAGCTCTTAACTATATTATACAGTACACAATTTTACACCTGAATAGGGCCATAATAAATTGATAAAAATAATGAAATAATATTATAACACATAAATAGCAAAATGTTTTCAAATTATATTATAAATATCTCAAATTTAATACAATAAGAATAATTTGGGCTCTTTTATCATGAATGACAGATTAGTTAATAAACATGCATTTGAGAGAGAGTTTTCATTTCGTTGTAAGAGATGAGAAAAGTACATTTTTTCCCCATAAAGTGTATGGCTCACCTCTTCAGTATTTGTGTATCTTCAAGAGAGACTGTTCCTCAAATGGATATAATTTCTCTAGCAAGGTTACATTTATAGTTATCTCCAGCACTGTTCATTTTCATCTATATTAGGTTGCAGACAATTCCCTTTCACCAATGACTGCTATCAATAAAACCGGCAGGAATGGAAGAAATTGCTGCCTTAAATTGGAGGAAACTGTCACGAAGGATTACTTTTCATATGCATGAGTCCTCAAAAGTCTATATAAGAGCATTCTGAGTGACAGGAGACATCCTATCAGTACAAAATATCCTAAAACTCATGATAAGAACTTTGTGTTAACAGCACACTACTTCCAAATTAGGTATACACTGTGCCAGAAGGGAACCAACAAAAAAGAATATTATAAAAAATGCTATATAACATCTTGTTTGTTGAGATCATGTTTGAAGGATAAGTTAATGACAGAAAGTAAGGAATTAGCACATAATTTTCTAGATCTGTATCACTTGAGAATGTAAAGCTATTCCTTCTCAATTTCTATTTTCTGAATTCCCATTTTATTTCTAAATTGCCTTCCAAAGGAATGAATGTTAGATGGGAAAATTCTCACCACTCTCATTTGTATAAGGCATATAAGTTTTCCTTTAATGTTTTTGTATCAAAAACAAACATGAGCGATCTGAATGTTTGAGCATTATTCAGAATGCCTTCCCCTCTCATTATCTTTATGACCTCACTATTGTGAAGGTGACTCTATGCTAGTTTTCATCACATATCTGTCTTCTCATCAAAATAGCAATTTCTTTGCAAACAGGTACTATGTTATAGTTTGCAAAAAGAGAACACACAGTAGACATTGACTATGTGTTTGCTGATAGCATAAATCAATGAAAATATATCACCTTCTTTACCATGAAAAGAGTGAGCAGTTATAGTTGAGTCATATTTGGATAGGGAAAAAATGTGTACAGCAGAAGTGGTCACCATTTCCAAATGTTGCAAAATGAAGAACAAAGACCAAGAGCATGAGAAGCCAGATTTCACTAAGCATGTTAAAGAAAAGTAGGAGAAAGCAGCAGTAGGTATAAAATACAAATGACTATACCTTGTAGAAAACAGAAATAAAAAAGAATTGATTATAGAAATAATGCACAGTAAGTAAAAAGAAGCCTGTTTGCAAGGGAAGATTGATGCAAAGGATAGTAAGTAACACATTCTTAAGGAAACAACCTTATTTTTTAGGGTGTTTTACTGAAGAGTATGGACATTATTATATGCTCTATAAAAATGCTTTATCCTAAATGAGTCAATAATTGTAAAACAATTGGCTTTCTATATAATAAACATCAATGTAAAATCATTTAATCACAAATTAAATTTAGTGACAAATTTGTTGTTTATATTGTTTCATCTGCAAAGAAATAAAGGTGATTGGCCATAGCTAATATGATATTTCACATTACATTTCTGTTTACAGATATTTTACATAAATAATATGGTATGATGGTCTACAGTGAAATCATATCAATATAAGAAGAAAGAAAATATTTTGCAAGATGGTACTGAAAATCAGTTCAGGGCATAAAATATGTTTGGTATATTTTGAGTGGTACACTTTGTGCCAGTAATATAAATCAGAGGCACTTAGGAATTTCTGCCTTCGATAGGCACACACTTTAATAAGAGAAAAAACATAAGACCAGTTTCAATTTAGATATTATAATAAAGATATATACAGTGAACTATAACAGCAAAAGAAAAGGAACTTTCAGAAAAGTATTTTTAGAAGTGTTGATAATTAATCGAAAGTGGAAGGAGTGAAGAACTGCAGTATAGAATCCAAATTACTATTTCTGTATGTGGCATAAGTTTTTGCTATTAATTTAGCACAATGGACTAGTTTACGACAGCTTAAGAGATCCAATATTTAAGGCTCAAGCACAAAAATCAAACTACATAAAAGTGAATATAAGGACTTCAAAAGAAAAATCAAAGTACTTTCATGTAAACAAAAAGAAGAATTTAAAACCTGTCTGTTAAATAGCATTAGAGAGTCTCAGGAAGGTAAACACTGTAGAATCCATTTAGGAAAACAGCTTTAATGGGATAGAAGAAATAGAAACTGTGTTAATATATTTGAGGGAGGGAGATGAACAATAAAGCATGAATGACTAGGTAATTTTCAAAATACTTGACTGAGACAGTGAAAAAAAGAAAAACCAGGAAACCTAAAGGAAAAAAAAATAGAGAGAAGCCATAAAAATACAATTTAGTCAAGAAACCAAATGACTCACATATATAACAGGTTCGTTGAATGGGTTGATCTTAATGGGGCACACATAAGAAATGGCTTTGCTTTTATTCAGCTAGTGTTCAGTTAGTCTTTGCCAATTCTCTCACATTTACTCTTTGAAGATTTCTGTGAATCCAGAGCTTTCCTTTTACTTTTATTTATGTGATTACCCTCAGTGTAGTCATTGTTCTTCATTTTCAAGTATTAGAAATTGCTGTGCAGTTCTGTATCAAATTTTAATCTAACATAAATACAATAATTTTATGTTGTATTTGTAAACCAGACCAAGGCTTAACATCGTCCCAGGGGAAGGTATGAGAGCAAAATCTATTCTTCTATTTCTTTTCATTTTTCCAGTTCTCTTCCCTTCCATATTCTGCAGTTTCTGTGTCCTGAAGAATTATAGGAGGGATATAAAGAAGGTGAAGATGGGCAAAAACCTTTCATTAGGTGATGTAGATAGTAGGTCTTTCATGATTTCCACTGCTTTTTTTATAAATAGGAAACACAATTTCCTGTGCAATATCTCATGAGGGCACGTTCACAAAAGCCCATGAGATTCAGCAGGTAATCAGCTAAGTGTCTCCTTATCAACATTCCAGAAATCACCAATGAGTTCTCTCACATACTTCTTGCAAAGGCTTGAGTTGCCAGTAGTATGAGTTGTGGGGGATGAGATCATAAGAGATCAGCTTCCATAAAACTCCTCTGTCCACTTCAGGGATCTGTCTTTCTAAGTATGCCTTAATAAGCCTTCCAAAAATGTAAACAGAAGGGGATTTGATTTGCATTTTCCTAAATATAAATGATAACAAATATCTTTTACCTACTGAACATGTTTATGTCTTTTTTGAAGAAGTGTCTGTTTAGTTTCTCTGCAGATGCTCTATTGGGTTGTTTGGTTTTTGCTATTGTTTTTGAGTTATATGAGTCCTTTATCTATTTTGGACATTGATCCACTGTCACATGTATTATTGATAAATATCTTTTCACATTTAGGTTGCCTTTTCAGTTTGATGATGGTTTCTTTCACTGTGCCAAAATTGTTTAGTTTGTGGTAGTCCCATTTGTTTATTTTCCCTGCTGTTCAAATCGAATCCACAGACACGGCTAAGACCAATTTTGAACAGCTTGCCACCAGTGTTTACTCCTGTGTATTTTAAGGCTTCAGTTCTTACATTCAAGACTTTAATCTGCAATGAGATCTCACCATATACCGGTGAGGATGGCTATTATCAAAAGACAAGAAACAACATGTGTCAATGAAGATGTAGAGAGAAGGGAAATGCACTTGGTGGGAATAAATATACATAGGTGCAGCCATTATGAAAAACACTATGGAAAGTCCTCAAAAAAATTAAAAATAGAATTACCATATGATTAAGCTATGTTACATCTAAGTATTTAGACAAACAACATGAAAATACTAGTTCAAAAAGATATTTACACTCCTCTGTTCATTGTAGCATTAATTTTAATAGCTGAGATTTGGAAACAATTTTAGTATCAATCAACATGAATTGATAGAAATTAATAAAGATATCATGTATTATTACACAATAGGATAAAATGCAACCATGGAAAATAGTGAAATCTTGCCATTTTGACAACATGACTAGAAATAGAGGATATTATTCTATGTGAAGTAACTCAAAGGAGAAAGGCAAATATTATATCAGCCATTGGAAAAGTTAAAGCGACAAATGAACAAACAAGACAAATCATTTGATTATTCAGACAAAAATGTGATTACCAATAAGAGTATGAGGGCTGGTGAAATGAACGGAGTCAGTAATATGGAGGTGAGTGAAAATAACACTATTGGTAGAGATCATAATGAAGTGTATAGAGAGGTGTCAAATTGATCCCTGCACACCAGAAATGTATATGCTGTAATAAAGCAATGTTACTGCAACAAAAATAAAAAAATAAGAGAGGGGAGCCTCTAAGCAGTATTTCTTAAACACCTGCATTAGTGCCTTCTTGTTATTGTTGCTATTTCGTTTTACTTTCCTAAGAATGGGAGAAACAATAATGTGTAGAATAAAGGACATGGATTTTAGGGGAAGTGTTCACAGTGTAGAAAAGAGTTTCTTAAATAATTAAGGTATTTTTAAGGTGAAAAGATACTGAATGAGCACACCAAAATGGGAAAGACAAAACTCTGACTCCAAATCCTAAGTTTTATGCCATAAATATAAAATCTGTCAATATGTGGAATAATCTCATGTTCAACTCTAATCTGCTAATAAAGAATCAGTCTCTTTATTTACTTTGATTTACTGTACAAGTTCAAATGTTTACTGAAATATGCTTTTAACTTCTATATCAGGCTGGTGATGACTTCTCTGTGAAAATTCTTGTGCAATATATGTGTATTGAAAAGTTGTATTCAATTTAAGGCTAGGAATCTTTAATAAAATGTTCCTTTCAAGTCACCATATTTCAGATTAGTTGTATGATTTATACTAATTTTTACCCAGTTATAACCCAAGTGTTTTTCACTTTTGTAGTCAACCCATGATGTACATCAGAAATTTTAGAAACAGTCAACCAGAATTATAGAACCAGCATTAATTATCACATGTATTTTAATTTTAGATTATTTTGTAACTTAAAAATATTAAGTCATCTAAATTCCATAAAGACTTATTCTTAGTGTCATTTATTACTCTTAAAGTGCACAGTTTGATATTCTACAATGCAGCAAAAACTGAGTGATTAGTTTTAATGCAGTCATAAACTCACTTTCTAAATGTAAAGATAAGGCAATAATTTTTCCTAGAAAAAAACAAGGGATTTGATTAGTAACATCCAAATACATATTAAATTCTTCTTTCTTGGTATGAAAAATATGAATGAAATTATGATTTCACTCCAATGCCTCTCTGCATACTTTTTTTAAAAAAAGAGTTATTTATTAATGCATACAATGCACTAGTACAGGCCAGAGTCCTGGGAGGTGAGAGGATTCACCAGACAGAGTGGGGAGCGGAACAGGCAGACCAACTGAAACACACTGCTCTGCTAAGCCTCTCTGGCCAGCAGCGGGGATCGAAACTAGGGGTGCAGGGGCTGCGGTTTGCATCATTGTGCGTTGCTTAACCCACTGAGCCACCAGGGTGGCCCTCTTTGTATTCTTTTATGTTCTCCCACCACCTTTAAAACTGCTTAAAGAATGATCAAAAGTAAATATGAGAAATTAAAGAAATAATGTTGATCAGAGAAGATAATTGTTTTATTAGAAAACAATTAGAAAAATAGCATCATGTAATGTAAGGCTATTTTATCATGAGTAAGGAAATTGACTTGTACTTTAAAAACGTGGGGGAAGCAAAATAGATTTGGTAAATGGCTACAATCAACTATAGATTAATGACCAAAATGATATGACTTGTTCACCTATAAGCTTCTGAGAACATTTGATTTCAATATGCTGACTGAGTTTTTTCTTTACTTTTGGTCAAATCACCATATAATTTAGTCTTTTTCTCAAACATAATGAGTGAAAGTGAACAACAATACAGATTAATCATTTTATAGTTTCCAGAATCACACACACATATACATTTTCCTTTTTCTTCAGTTTATTACATACCAGTATATATGTATCATCATTCGATTGTTTTCTATAATAACTTTTTGTATTTTCCTATTTTAAAATGAGTAAATGGAATAAACTGAGGAAAAAAAGGAAATTGAGTTCTACTTCACTTACTATGATATTTTGAGAGCAAATCTCTTCCCTTCTGAAATAAAATGCTTTTTTTGTTGTTGTTGAAGTAACATTGCATGATATATAACATTTTATACAATCCGGTGTGGATTATAAAGAATCAACATGTATGTTTAAACCATAGGAAGGTCACTGTTAAAATGTCCTTTTCTATCCTTCACCATAACATTATTTCTTTTTTTTCCCCAGTTGACCCACCCTAACTTCCCTTCTAATAACTACCAGTTGGTCTTATAGTACAAAAGTTAATTTTTTACTGCTTTTATTTAAAGCATCTTTTTATCTGGTGTTATTTACTCTTTTTTTCCCTATAAACTATAAATGAGTGCAATTATTCTGTGTTTTTCTTTCTCTTCCTGGCTTATTTCACTATGCATAACCCCTTCTGGGTCAATTCATATAGTTGCAAGGGCAGAATCTCATCTTTTTATGGCTTTTTATTTCTAATCAATGGATTAGGAACATGTAAACTTTAAATGAAAGTCTAAAATATAGCATTTGTGAAATTAATTTTGAAGTTACAAGCCTGGTGTTACAAGTCTGAAAGACATAGTTTTTAATCTTTCTACATTAATGATGCCCTGGGTAAGTGATCTTTTGTTGGTGAGTTGGACTTTCTTTGTCTATAATGATTATTATGCATACAGGATCTGTTGTGCAAAAGTAAATGTTATAAGCTTGGTGCCATGAATAACATAAACTATGGTTAGAAATATAACTTTCCTCTTACCCTCTTAGTAAGATGAAACATATTTGTTATTGCAGCTTGTCATTTTTGAATCCCTATAATAAAATACCTTTGGGTTTAATTGTGAAATACAAGATTTAAAAGGTTATTTCAGCTTGAAGTAAGATTTTAAAAAATCCAAAGTCATGACCTTTTTTCTTAGTGTATTTCTTTCAATTTTAAAATTAGAAAATTAAGTGTTGGGGTCTCCTTGGTGGCACAGTGGGTTAAGCAATACACTATGAAGCAAATCGCAGCCACTGCAGCACGATCCCTGCCGCTCGCCAGGGAAGGGACCCACATGACATAGCAGACCTCTCCTGCCTAGCCCACTGCTCTCCTCAGCAGTGTGTTTCTGTCAGTCTGCCTGTTCTGCTCCTGGCTCTGTCCCTGTGAGTCCTCTCACCTCCCGCGACTCTGGCCTGTACCCCAGCTCTTGTATGAATAAATAAATCAATCTTTAAAAAAAAAAAAAGAAAATTAAGTGTTTACTATATTAAAGTAAAAGTAAATTTTATTTAATCTATCTTACTAATGAAAGTATGTTTTCAACTAACATTTATTGAGAATTATCTATGTCGTAGTTTCAGATTACAAAGAAAAATGAAAGATGCAACTATGATAAAAACATACATTCATAAGAATTCCTTTTCTTGCTTTGCCTTGCCAGAAAATTAAATTCATTCAAAAGATTATAAGCTTCAGAAGCAATGGCCTTCTTTGTGCTAATCAACGCAGGCCATGGCAGACAGTGTCATTCTGTCAAAAATAAGCATCATTGCATGATTGGTTCAGTGCTTTTATGCTGTCCAAAATGTAAATGATCATTCTACATAATTTATCAGTTAGCTTTTTATAGTAAATGTTGTACAGTGGATTACTGACTTGAATTATTTATGGTAACATCATCTTATGTTCTGATTGAAATGCATACTTTATAAGCAACTTATTAAAGTAAGAGAACTAAAGGTTACCTCTGGGGATGTTGCATCCAACTATAAATGTAGCTTCAAATTTCTTATAGTGACTTCCCTTCTTTTTAGGACATGTTTTACATTTCTTTTTCCTCTCTAGTCACATGCAAATCTTACTCAGTAGAGTCCTCAGGATTAGATTAACTGAAGGTGACAAACTTAAAAGCCTACTGAGATCAGACAGGAAATGAAAAATAAATGAAGAAAGCTCAGTAGTAGAAAAACAATAACCACTGGTTTAGGGTGCATAAAAACAGCAGCAACCACAAAATATATCCTAAGGACAATGAGCATGTGCTTCACAGTCCTACATCCCTGACCTCCCCAGGGGATGCATATCCTTTTACATGTATTTCTTCCTATCCATTTCATGCTGAAATCAAAACTTAAACCTTACTGATGTAAATAGATTCTACTTGTGAACTAGATATATATTCTTGTTTATAACTTAGGTTTCTATGTTCTCCAGTCTGAAAATTTAGTTATCAATTTAAATAAGTTAAGCAGTTTGTTCACATTAATTTTTAAAGGTTATCTTTGTATCTTACTAAAACTTGTTAGTATTAATTCATACAAGTAAGCTTTACCATACTACACTTTAAAGAATGTGATTTATCCAAAGCATAACATTAAAGGTAGATGGCATGATGTCTTCCTTTTATATATGAGGGGACTGAGTCATGGGAGTTTAACATGTTTTTTGCACAAGTTCACCCCATGAGTTGGTATGAAAATTGTATCAGGAAGTCAGTCTTCTGAAACAATGCCCATAAATCTGCTAAAGGTAGCCTCAAACAGTCAGTGTACCTAGTATAGGAAGAGATTTGCTGCAGTCACAGAAACAGAGGTAGCTCCGCCTATCTCTCATCTGTCTGTCTGTCTATCAGCATCATCTATTAGATTATGTATTAGGCTCATCAAAGTTTAGTAAATTTCTTTATTTTATACTGCAGAGATACTGTCTTTTTGAATTACTGTCTCAAAATATCAATTGCTACTGGCCCTCATTTCCTCATTTACCATCTTCTATACTTCACGCTTCCACACTTGTGCTAGTTTGTTTATTGGAAAAATATTTCCCTGTTTTTTATCTTCTCCCAATATTCATTAAGTTGATCAGATTTCTTAAAAATATTCCAGATTAAGTCTACCTCACTATGACTATACCTTTGTTTTTTCTTTCAGTTTAGAATATATGATCCATGTAATTTATATGGCGTGTTAAATGCACCAGTACCAATCAAATATGGTTATGTTGTTTAAAATATTGGTTTTAAAATTTTCAGAATCAAGGGTCAGTATTTCTGCTTTTTTATACTTATTTTCTTCCTTGTTCTCTAGTGCCTAAGCAAGGCCAGGGGCCCATTTTGGTCATTTGAAATTGCTTATTAAATGAAGAGAAGCAGGAGTATTGAGTACTGCTTAGAAAGCTATGAGAGCCTTTTCATTCTGAAATATTACACCATCATCTTCCAGGTATACTGGAGTTAATATAGTATTAACACAATTTATTTTATATATGGATAATGTTTTGTTTTCTGAGCAATAGTCCATTGTATTTTGACAGTTGGGATTATGTGCTAGTCACAGAACAAAGTTTATGAACTAAACGCTATTCTAGGAATTTAAATTACTCATCCCTATATCAAATCATCATTTTGTCTATTTGAGCTCTTAGCTGCCTTAGCTTTATCTCCCTTTTCTACGAATAAAAGATTTAAGTAGAAAATCTTTAAGGTCTCTGAGTTCTAAACTGTTATAATTTATTAACCACATCCTGTTGCTTCAATAGACTCAGAGGTTCAGCTTAAATATCTATTAGGAATATTCTAGCTTTTAACTTCGAGGAAAGGTTAGATATAAAGGAAAAGTGGACAAGAGTGTTTCTGAAAATCAAATTGAGAAAAAGAGAATGTAAAGGCAATTAAAAGTCCCAGAATAGCCACACTTTGGTTCATTTCTTTTCGATTTCCTTTCTGTGATATTTTGCAAGGAAGTATGGCAATTATGAAAGAAAGAATTTGTTTTAATAGTTTAATCGTCTCTCTCTCTCTCTCTCTCTCTCTCTCTCTCTCTCTCTATGAACACTCATACTATACCAGCTTAATCTAACATTCCACTCTCTTACCTTCATTACAAACAGGTATAATATATTGACAAAAGAAAAAAATTAAATATCATTAAGTACTATTAAGTAAGATCTCACAATTACCTTGATATTTTAAGAAAGATTAAAATATTTTTTAATATGTACAGCATGATTTATCCATGTGTCCAGTGCCTGAGTCCTATATAGACATCTAGTTCTTGGCAGGTAAAAGAGGTATTTGACCTTTAGGAAGACATGAACATCTAAAAGTTTTAGTTTCTTACTCTGACAAACATTTTTTTTTTCAATAATGTTGAAAAAACATTCATAGCCTCACTGCAGTTTTACTTTTATTTACATATATTTCCAAAACTAT
The DNA here is from genome assembly GCA_019455555.1 of Galemys pyrenaicus. Taxonomy (NCBI): domain Eukaryota; kingdom Metazoa; phylum Chordata; class Mammalia; order Eulipotyphla; family Talpidae; genus Galemys; species Galemys pyrenaicus. The sequence continues at coordinate 8,678,826 of JAGFMF010011678.1, read as the reverse complement.
ATAAAAACTACTGAGCAAATTAGGGAAGGTGCACAATAGACGATGGTTGAGGACTACAGGTGTCTTGGTAATAGGTCTGATGCGGTAACAACACCTATTGGGTGTGATCCTGTACCTGATATACAGTGTTTTAGACCACTGTTACTTCAGTTAAAATAAACAAATAATAATTTTTAAAAATGAATGAGCTAAAACAGTTTCTATCATATCTTGTTATCAATCATAGTCCACTCAGGAAACAAAAAATACAGCAATAATTTAAATGATGAATCAGTGTTATAAAGAATCATTAACTTGTAAAAAGCATTTAACTACTGAAAGAGGTAAAGGGGACATTTAGGAGTCCAGAGGTATCACTTGCAAATTAATGCGCTATACTACCATTAGGTTAAAAGTTACTGGACAGTGAAAGAAACAGAGGACTTAGGAGAGGGTCCTCTACCAAGCACTGAGAAATCAAACTTTGAAGATGCCATGGCTACACAGACATAAGGTGTCTCCAGTGTCAATAAAGTTTTCCAGAAGATGTAGGCCAGTGCTCATCTGTAGAATTCTTTGACTTTGACGAAGCTGAGCTTGTCTGTAGAAGCAAACTACTCTTTGGGAGATAATTTCCTGAAGTAGCAAGTGGAACTTCTCTAAAAGCAACCATGTAATGGATTGCCAGTTGCCTAATGAGGAATGAAGGTCATCTGTAAAAGCAGCCAGCCACGTAGGGAGAATGTGCCATAAAAAAGGCACTGATGTTGTAAGGGATGAGGGAGGGAGTCACCAGTCCTCCCTCATCACCCCACACTGTCCCTCCAGCACTGTTTTTAGCGGGGGGAAAGTCTAACAGTGTGCCAGTAGGAAAAACAGAATGGGATCCTCCACAAAACAGGGACAAGAGGATTGGGTTTGGGGCTGAAAGATTATAAATTGATATCTGACCCAAAGTTTTACCACGGAATAACTTCCCTTAAAATTTTTCATTTAGCATCCCTAGGCTCCCCCAAAAGAAATCTGTAACAGTGTTTTATTCTACCATTTAATCTATTATTTATATTCCTCTTCTGAAATAACCTAGAGGTCTCATGAAAATACCAAAACATGACAATAATGTCCATTTAGTTGAACATAAGAAATCTGTGTTTAAAGAGACTGAGGTGATGGTATACTGGTGAAATGGTGGTGGGAATTCCATTAGGACTACCAATGATGTCAAATAGACATAAATAAAGAAAGAGAAAAAAAAGAAATCTGTGTTTAATTAATTTCAACCAAATGTTTTTATAAATGCTTATTTTGACCAATCCAGGGACCTCCTTAGCTAATAAAATCTGCATGATTTTAAAAATTTCTTCCAATGCATGTGTTTATACTAGCAGGGACAGAAGATTAAAAATAGGAAAAAATAACCATGTATAATGAAACATCACTTTCAAATATGATTTTAGTTAATATTTTGTTCATATTTCTCAAGCTAGTAAAATCAAAATATTATTGGTAACAGAATTTTAAATATTGTTCAGAGTGTTCAAAGATTTGCTCACATGTCCAGAAAACCTAATTCACTCACATGTGATTGCATAATTAGATAGAGGCAGATCGGGCTGGAACTGACATCTTTTGGTTGGAATTTAAGTTCTACTCTCATACTGCCTGTATTTGAAAATGCTAATAATAAGCACTCCTCACTATACACCATATCATCCCCTTTCATCAAGCTCCCTGTGTCTCTTTTAACCATGAAACATCATGTTTCTTGCAGAATTGCTCTCTGAATTAAATGATGTTGCTTCTTAGTAGTATAGATGAAGACACATAGTTAATTACTTAAAGCCTCATATTATGTGCATTTTACTTCACAAAAACTAGTTCACTTTGACCTACATAAATTCTGAGAATTCTTTAAAAATTAGTGCACAATGTAACCTAATGAAGAAACACTTTAATCCCAAAAACTAGTTAATAACTTACTCAGGCTGATCTTCTATAATTAAAAACCACCTCCTTTTCACTTTCATTTTCTAAATGTAGATTTTTTAATCTTATTTTTGAATTCCCTTATAGATCTTAAGAAAATAATTCTTCTTCTTAAGTCAATGCAGAAATGGCAGGAGAAAATTAAGACTTAGAGCACAATATATCAGAAGCTCAAGAAATTACCTGAGATGTCTCTGTACAACCAATGACAAATGCCACTAACCTCCCTTGCCACCTTTGAATTGTTTCTTTGTTTGATACAAATGATATAATACTAACTGTCTAAGGACAGACTATGGCCAAAGGTCAAGTGCGTTAATGTAGCAGACACTTTATCCCTAGGATATATAATTTGCTTCCTCAAAAAAAAATTGCCATATTCCTTGATGTACTTTAATCTGTCAGATTTCAGGGTCAGCTAAGTCTCTTAAAGTGGATAGGAACATTTTTTTTCAGCTAACCCAATGTACTGGCCATTAAGTTAAAGTTACTCTTCCATATCTTACAAAGTTTTGAAGTTATATTCAGAAGGAAAACTGAAGGCCAGCGTGGAGTACAGGAAACACACTTCAGGTATTGAATGTTAGATTAATTTTTCTTCCAGAGTATACATTATAATTTCTTTCAAGGGTAACCATAATTAACTATCATTTAAATATATAAACTTACTTCAGAGAAACATTATAGGGTCATCTCCCAATCCCTAGCAGGTCAATATTTTCAGGCACTTTAAGTACTCCAGAATCACACGTATCAATGGCCTTCCTCTCTTTGCTTAATGTCAACTGTAGAGTTTCAAGCTGAGGGAATTAATGATAAGCTCTATTGATTTAGCTTAAGTGGGCTAATATTGTCTAGGACTTAAGGGAAGAATAGAGTTCATAATTCTTATTTAATGTGATTTGTTGGGTCATCATTTGCTTATTCCTCCATTCACTCTACATATGTGATACCCACTGCATGTCAGGTGTTGCAGTACATATACAAGACTGTGTTGTTACATTAGTCTCATTACCTATGAAATGATGGTTAAGAAATGCTGGTTGTAGGTAAAATTCCACTGTCCCCTACTAATCCAGCTATGTAATGGAACCTTCATAATTAAGCATAGACACTTGTTAGATGAAGACTCAGAGAAATCATTCTTTGGTATGTTGAGTATAGTATCTCCTTCTAGGAATATATTTGATTGCTCTCATATAACCTTAAACATGTCAAGAGAAAATTATAGAAATAAAGTTTGATTCATTTAATGTAGAATGCATTTAATCAAGCACTGTGATTAGAAATGAAATCTATCCATTAAGTATTTTTTCAAGTGAATGAAAAATAGCACTATTTCACTCGATATGTGCTAGACAAAAGGCACAGTAAAAAATGATTTTAAATATTTGAGGTTTTTGACAATAATATTAGTCACATCTTCTACACTGACCTTTCTAGTAGCGGGGCATTCAGTAATTGTTATAAGGAGTTGGCATTTTCAGAAGTAATAAACCTCTAAAACATCAGTCACCTGAAAGGGGAACGACCATCTCTTTACTGACAAGTTCCCAGTTATGTAAAATTCCATTTAAGTGCTTTGCTGATTTTGCCACTACTCAAAGACATAATGGCTTAGTTCAAAGAATTAATAATGATTTGATTATCTACAGGAAGGCAACAGGAAGAAGTGATCATTGACTAAGCTGTACGCTTAGAAGTATATGCCAATGGAACATGGCTATTTTGTAGAGTAAGTGCTACCATATTAATAAAACTCCATTCTCAGGGTTTTCAAAAGGTTAGAGGCTAGCATAATTAAGTTAGTCTCTCTCTAGTTCATTGTCATTTTTTAATGTTGTTTTTTGATTGAAAGGTATATGACTTTCACCTTTTATCTTTGCTCTGATTTACCATTAAATGTTCAAATTCTTGAATTTAATGAAATGGATTGATGATGGACAGATGGACAATTTCATTCCTCTCTGACTTATCTAAGCAAATATCCATAGTTCTTATTAAAACTTTTCAAAGTTGGAAATTCGTTATTGTGTCTGACTATATTATCTAACGTACTTCAATACCACTTGCAAGTCAACAATAAAATTCGCTATTTGTTAATTCATGTCCTTATTTTGTAACAGTGCTTTAGCACAGTATGGACTTAATGAAACCACAATGTGACATATCATTTCTCTCACAAATGTAAGCTGCTATAGCACATAATCACTGCATGAGAGATTGCAAAGAGATTTTATTTTTTTAGGTTCTTTACAATTGTTCCTGGAAACCTGAAGCTTAGACATGTATGGACATGCATTTATATATAATTGTGGTTCAGGAGTAAATTTGAAAGAAATACACTAAAGATCCATTATATACACAAAAAAGTGATGCTAAATCAAAAAATGGCTTTTAATATATTTTACCTTTATCACTATGTATAACATTCAAGCTTTCTGAATTCTCCCAACATTTTATAATAAAAATAACTATTATAATAATAATAATATTATTTTAGATGGGGCTCTATTAAGGATAGTTAAAATGTAAATGATAGGAGTAATCCATGGATCTTTATACATGCCATCTTAACTTTTTATGTTATTTGAACTTACTACTGCCAATTAACAAATTACTGTCTTAGAACTTGATGAGACCTTAAGATCTATACCATGGACTCATAAGTTTGTCTTTTAAATGAGGGGTTCTGTGATTAAGAAGGAGTATACAGTTTGGAGTATACAAAACAAAAGCAGTATGTGCAAGACATAGACTAGAACTCAGTTCCTCAAACTGCCTAGTGTTTCTCTCGCTGGAATTCATCCTTTTCTATGGAATGATATGGAAACGATTCTTTAGTAACTATGGTATAAACAGAATGGTTGCATACCTCAAAATCCATATGAAACCTAATCCCCAATGTGGTAATATTTGGAGTGTATACTTCAGGATGTGATTAGGTCCTAAGGGTGGAGTTCTTCTTCTTCTTCTTTTAAGATTTATTTATTCATATAAGAACTGGGGTACAGACCAGAAGTGCAGGGGGTGAGAGGATCCACCAGAGACAGAGTGGAGACAGAGTGGAGAGCAGAACAGGCAGATGGACTGAAATACATTGCTGAGGGGAACAGCAGGCAAGGCAGGAGAGATCTGCTGCACCATGTGGGTCTCTGGTCAGCAGCAGGGATCGAACTCGTGCTACAGTGGCTCTGTTTTGCTTCATAGTGCGTGTCTTAAACCACTGTGCCACCAGGGGAGGGCCCAGGGTGGAGTTCTGATACATGAGGTTAATGACCTTAAGGAGCTACAGAGTACTCTTTCTTTCTTGTCTCTCTCTCTTTTTTAAAGATTTATTTTTATTTATTTATGCATACAAGTACTAGGATGTAGGCCAGAGGTATGCAGGTGAGAGGATTCACCAGAGACAGAGTGGGCAGCAGAACAGGCAGATCTACTGAAATGCACTACTGAGGGGAGAAGCAGGCTAGACAGGAGAGGTCTGCGCCATGTGGGTTAGTTCCCTAACCAGGGACTGAACTCACGCTATAGTGTCTGCTGATAGCTTGGTGACACTGAGACTTTAACCACTGAGCCTCCAGGGAGGCATATCTCTGTTGTCATATGACGTCCCAATGAAAAGATAGCTGTGTATGAACCAGGAGGCAGACCCTCTCCAGAAACAATTCTTCCAAGACCTTTATTTTGAACTTCACCATCGATAAAACTCTGAGACAAGTATCATTTGTTTACAAGCTACTCAGCCTGCGTTATTTTTGTTATAGTAGCCCATGTTGGCTAAAACGTGCTGTAATAAATACCAATTTTCATATTTTTTGTCTTATCTCATAAATCTAATGAGTTTCAATTTGCCTTATACAGATAACAAACTTAACAAATGTTCTTAACTGTTCCTCACCTAGTATTGTTAAATTTGCTGAGCGTGTATTTGCTTATAATAAATTGAGTTGATTCATGTCTACATTCTAAAGTAAGTATCCTATGGCAGTAAGTTGCTTGTGACCTTGATGCTAGACCGTGACCTTGATGCTGGAACCCAGTCTACAGCTGCTAGCCCAAAGTATTGTTCCCTTTTGTAGAAGGACAATGATGGGTATATTCTTTCATAGACTATTTTTAATTAGATCATATCAATGAATTATAGTATATATAAATCAATTTTATTAAATAAACTAATGTTTATTATTTTATTAAATAAAATGCCCATGTATTTTAATAATTTCATGATAAATTTAAAATATATCTACTCCAATTTCATTTTGCTGCACTGATTTACTTTATGAAATTTAATACAAATTACAAGTTAACATCAAAGAATTATTGAAAAATCAATAAAATTTATAGCGTTAAACATGTTTAAATAAATCAGACCTGCCCCATTGAATCACTGACTAGGAAGAAAAAAAAAAGATAAAAACCACTGAAAACACATTCTACTTATGATGGGTATATATGTAACTATTTGGATACATATAGGCCTACATTAATCCTTATGAATGTACAAGCAAATATTGAATTATATGAATTCAGCTCTCTTTTAGTTTATTTTGATACTTTTCCATGATGCAAATATTTAAAATAATCCAAATATTAATTTTATACTTATTGTTTGAATATAGATATATATATATATTTTATATGATTTATGCTTACTTTCCATACCAAAAAATGTAATCACCTTAAGAAAAGAAACTCTTTTATTCATTTTTTAATACTTAAAAAAATGTCTGATGCAAATAATATGTTTTGCGTAAATAGCCGTCAAATATGCATGGATTATATTTTGTGATACAAGATAATATATTCATTTTACATAAATCACTTAATATGGAGTCTGTTCTTTTTACCTTATCCATTTGTTCATAAATCAACATAAGCAGCCTCCTTTTTGGATTGTTATCTGCACATTTACACTTCTTTGTTTAATCTGGTCATCCTCTGCACTAATAATGTTTGCTGTGTTTCATATTATAATCTTCACACCTACTAAACAACTTCTGGCAAATCTACTATGAATATGCCTTCTTCGGAAACAAATACTCTTTTTTGTGCTGTACTAGGTTTCATACACCTACTTTGACATGTACATGTTCAAATATCTTGATACTTTAAGAATGCTTTATATATAACTTCAGCATAGTAAATTTCCTACCAAAAAATATACAAGTTTTGCCGAAAAGCATTTAAAATCAATACTAAAAAGTGGACTCAAAATGTTTATTCCACAAAATAAAGAAAATAATTTACATTTTCAAAAAAGCATTTAGAAGATCTGTTCTGTCCAAATTTGAACAAACATTTTAGAAATGTCTAGTTGATAACAGTTGCCTGATGCTGTGTTTAAACTGTTTCTTCAAATCTTTTTGCTAAATTTCACATTTTGATCACACACTAAGTTAAATGCTCTGTATAGGCTTCCTTATGCCTGACTTCAACAGTTTCGTAAAATAATTTAGCTTTCTTGTCAATATGGTTACTAAATCAGGGTCAGACTAAATACTGATCTCACCCTAAGAAACACTCAAATGTACTAGATTCAACCCTGTAAGAGAGTCCTCATGGAATTTTTAATTGATTTTAAAAATCCTGGTACAGGCATTGCTTTCAACATTATTTAACATATTTATACATCCTATCATCATTAGCTGTTTGCCAGTTGGGGGCATATACAATTTTATGTAAATTATTACTGTGTTAAATAGCAAGTGATAAATGATTTAAGATAGATTTTTTTGATAGTCACTGCTTATAGTCTGGCTTTTAAAAAATAATTTATACACCCTGAAAAACAGTTGAAATCAAAGGTATGTGCTAACCATGATAGATTGCGTGATTAATTTTTTACATTTATCTACGTCTGAAAGTTAATAAAATGAAACTCTGGAGAAATAATAAGATTGCTTTCATTAAAAGGAGAGACTTCTAGCCATATCCACTGAATCCAGTGATTTGTCAAACTGCAAATAAGAGGAACATAATTAGCAACTGAGGAATTTTGTTTCTATGAAGAGTGTGCCCCATTCAGTGACAGAAAGGAAAAATACAGATGAACATTCCATATTCATTCCTATAGGCCATGCCATTTCAGAAAAAACATTTCTGACCTTTCCCACTCTTACTTCTATCTTTCCATTTCTGGAACTTCTTTTCCCAGGGTATATATCATATATAAATTATAAATATGCTAGGCACACAGGCATTCACTAGTGCCATTTCTTTTTCTTTTTTTTAACCATTTTCTTGTAAAAGCCTGAGATATGTAAGATAACTTGTTTGACAACTAAAATTTAACTATTATGTGTCATTTCTTAAAATGTAGATAATTTTGAGAAACATCCTTTAAAATTATTAGCTTTCCCTAGCTTCTTAAAAACTTTGTGAAATTTCATCTTTCTTAGTCCACTTTCATGCTCAAATATTTAATAAAATAATTTAATAAAGCTCCTGGGAGAATAATGGTTAGCAGGGGGCGCACTATGATTCTGGAAAGAGCCCCTACTGACAATTTATTTCTGTTTTTCTTGCTTCCAGTTCCCAAATTTGAATTCTATTTCTTGGTCGACAGAATATAGGACTTCTAACAGATCCATTTAAAATCAAATGTCATATCAATTTCTATAATCTGGAACATCTTTTCTAATGCCAGTATTATTTTTTAATTAAAAACAGCATTTAAACCTCATTTTTTTAAAATAAGAAGTTAATGAAGTACAAATACAATTTCTGCCTACACTAACTAGCATTTTTTTTAAAATTATGTGGATTTTGATAGTTTTGTCTTTTATTTTGTTGATAGGGGAGAAAAAGCATCTTGGTCTGTATTTAAATCAAAGGTTAGCATTGAAAGCTTGGGGTTAATAGTTCAAAGACCCAATCTGATATTTCAGTATTCTGATGAGTTCACCCTTTTTTCTTTCATTCTTTATTATTTATTAGCAATTTTATTTATATAACATTGGCTTATAATACTGTATATGATTTAGAGGTATAGGTTCATATCTCTTTAGATGTCTCACACGCCACACCCATCACCAAAATGGTTGTCTTGATTTCTGTTCTCTTCATCAGAAGTGATCAGATTTTGATTTCAAAGGCTTAGTAACCAACTCAGTTACTGGGGAACATGAGAGGCCACAGTAGACAGTTAACCTTACATTTCATCATATAATTACAGAGGAAAGCAAACTAAAGTATTCTACAGTTGATATCAATAGTATATCATTTGTGAACAAGTAAAGTATATGGACTCACATGAGTGTTTGTAATCAGAACAGAGGTTTACATGTATCTCACAAATTTCCTCAGATTATCTAGAATGTTGGCTTTCAATTGTTAACTCTCTATACCAACTTACAGGATTCAAGGGCAAGTTATTTGGAATAGAGATATAGATCAGTCATCATTGCTTTCTTGTTGGTTTCTTGATTTTGTTGTTCTTTTTTTGGAATTACTTAAAGGAAATTATAAACTCCTTTGCTTCTCTCAATAAATTAATATGTGAAGACAGACAGATGTATATCTGGACGATGATAATACACTGAAGCTACAATGGTACAAAATCCTCAGAAACTGAGTCAAACAAGATCATATGTTTAAGTGGTAAAGAGGAAACAAACAGGAAAATTTTTCTTTTATCTTGTTCAAGGAAAAAATGATGTCTTAATTGGAATTAGAACAGTTTTATTGCAAGTGTTATACTTATATGTAAATGGCTTTCACTGTCATAGCTCAGAGAAAAGAAATGTCTGCCATGAGTACACTGGACAGCTCATTCACAACTTAGGATATTACATTTCGAATTCAGATGTCCCAAGTCCTTTGCGCATGTCATAATCATGAAATTACCGAGACACAATTTTACGCTTAGTCAAAAGATTATGGTGAAGACCAGATCGTGTAGTTTAGGATCAGTCTCCCCAAAAATGTTTAAACTTTTTCCAAGATATAAAGAATAGAGTTTTTCCAATGTCACCTTGGTTTGTGGAACTAAGGTCAGTTGAGAACTTGTGGACGTCAAGAGAAATTGTTACCATAACCTTAGCAATCCAAGGTCAACTAGATTTTAGGAACAGCCTCAGAAATATTTTTTTCTTAATCAGGAAATCCTATCTTGAAACAAGACAGATCATCTAAAAGCAGGGTTTTGTCATATGAATTCAACCTCCCTCTCCTCTCATCAATACCAGTTCCTACTCCTCAGCATAAGTTATAAACATCTTATTTAGTACATTTATTTTAAAATTTACAACTATGTAAATTCTCTATACACATATAATTGAATCTAATCTTTTCTCCTACTAATCTCCCTGATGTTAATTTGTTTGCTTATCCAGCTTCAGAGGAACCCAGATATTCATGGCAATTTCCCCCTGAACTTCAACCATTTATAATTTTGTATATATTGTTTCTTTTTAAATCACTGCATCATTAAATTACTGAAATGCCTATAAAGCCCCTATAGAAAATTCTTGTGAAACAATTTTATCTGAATAACATACTGCTATCTTGTTCCCCATAGGTGTTCATTTAGCATAAGGCAATTCTACCTTTAGAGGTTATTGGGCATCAGTTGTATCACCTACCTCAAAAGGACAAAGAATTAACCTGTCTCTTATTATTTCAACAGTGTTTATTTCTTTGCCTTATATATGCTCCTTAACACATTTCACATACCCATCCTAACCTGGTGGCTAACTTGACTTTTTCTATTCTTGGTTCTATTTCTCTAATACTTATCCTCTACGTTTGCCACCGTACTCACTTCTACCTTTCCTAATTCTCTCCCTTTTTTCTAACCACCTTTTCTGTCAGTTTCTAATTTTCCATAGGAATTAGCTTTAAATTTACAACCATTTTTAATTATAATTGTTATTTACTTCTGACTCTTGAAACACAGCAATGGGTTACTCAGAGGTCATCATTAGTCCTTCCCAGTCATATTTTTTAAACTGTTAAGTACTAATTTTCATAATTAATTTCTTTGTCCATTACGATCTCAGAAATACTAGAAGCTATCACTCATGCACACATCCAGATATGATATCTATTATATCATCCTTCTCCACTGATAATGACAGTTGCTATAGGGAAAGTATTTTCTTCAGGTGAAGAAGAGTGTACCTGGGTTTTATTTTGAAATGTAAAGTTAGTTCCTCTCATAGTTTTTGAGTCATTTATGAGTAATAGTTTCTGAGTAATCATTTCTCATGAAGATTATATGATACATAAATGATCTCTTTTTAAAAATATGCAGTTATATTCTACCATTTACTTAGATAGAGGTTGAGTAGCAAGAAAAACTGATCCATTATTTGCTTTTAAATATCCTCTACTGTAAGACCATGTGGGACTTTACTTCCTTCAACTCTATGTCATTATAATCTAAGTCTTTTTTTTTTATTTCTCTGGGCTCTTGACCACCTACTATAATATTTTTGGCCTACTATTAATGGTACCCACTTAGTTCTTGTGAGCATGTTTATATATATATATAACATCTTCAAGAATAAGGAAAATATGTGACTAGATAGTATTTTACATAGTATGATATTTAAACCATCTGAAGAAACAGTAGCTGTTAATGACATATTTTGTGAGAGAAAATAATTTACCCTGAAACTGATTTTCTTTTGGTTTGGTCAAATAAAGTAAACCAAATAGGCAAGTATGGGAAAAACACAAATTTAACTATGTACAGAAGAAAATCTACATAGACATAAGAATTCCAAAGATGATGAGGCAAAATGGAGGTAAATGTCTTGAGCTATGTAATAGGATAGGAGAAGAGGATAAATTATATTACAGAGAACAGGTGATGCACAATAAGTTCACATGCTCTGTAGTTAGATGTTTCAGCCCTGCCATACAGATATGTTATTCAGATAGAAATGCTATTATTGGTAATCATAATTCTGGCTTAGATCATTCAGCTTACATGCTTTAAGGTAATTAAGGGACTGATCAAAGTCTCTCATAAATCTGCAGGACTTCGACAATGTTACAAAATAATCCTGTACCAAAGTGGCATGTTTTGGGAAGGCCTTTCTGAATGTCTTTTGGAGATCTATCAGTCAATATTCAAAATATAGTCATATGTGTATATATGCATATTTAGCATAACCATAACTTATGCACTATAGTAAATCAACATAGAATCATTATTATTGGTAAATGAATTATCTAACTATTGGGGGAGGGTAAGACAAAGGACTGGGTTATTTGAGTTGAGAGTAACAACAGACATTTTTTGGTATGTAATAGAAATATTTAAAAATAATGGTATATCTAGATATAAATAAGAAACACTTAAAATGAAAACACATTTGCCTCAATTAACTCTGTTCCATCTTATTTAAAGTCAAATCTGTAACAGGTCATGTCTATCATCCTGTCTTCACAAGATATGACAATTTGGCTCAAGGTCAGTGTAGAGTTAACTAACAACTTACCCTAAACTTAACACAAATTATGAGAACTTCTAAAAAGTCACTGATATATTTGACACTAATTGATATTTTTGAAAGCATAAGTGAAGAGGTCAAGAATTAAATGGGCCATAAAATAATGTAAGAATTTTGTGTGTAGCAAATTTCCCTAAATTTTGGGGAATTGTTAGTGAGGGAAAGAGTTCATAGAGAGTAACAGAAAAGAAAATAACATTGTAGTCATAAAGTTTCCTTAATATGAATGATGTGTTAGTTTATATAAGCATAAATCATTTATAAATTTTTGTATGTCTTCTTAATACAAGTTGATAAAAACAAGTAAAAATTCATAGCATCAAAATAGATGCTACAATATGGGATTTTTCTATTAAGAAAGAAGGTTGTATGATTTTCTAAGAATTCATTGTATCAGGTTACCGAAATTGCTAAGAAGTTAAGTTCTCATAAGGAGCAACTCTTAGCCACTCAGACATTCAAAGTTCATGTCTCTATTGCCAATTGTAAAGCTCATATTTACTGACAAGTTGAGAGGAGTCATTGTCTAGCAATTCTCAGAACCACCATTGCAACTTCCAGGCCAAAATATTATATAATTTTCTCCTGATTTTTTTTTTTTACTGTAAGACAGTTCATGAAGACATGAATGGATATTTCACTTAACACATTAAGAAATTTTAGACTTCTGAAAGAGGTAAGGGAGTGTTGAAGAGAAGACTAAGTTTTTGAACATGAAATTGGAAGAATTGTCCTTTTGTTCAAACGGGTGGGGTACGGATCAGCAGGGACCTAGACTAAACATTCTGTCCACAAGCCTGTGAACCCGGTTAGAAATACAGATTTGGTTTAATCTGTCACTTATTAGGATACCTGAACAAACTGGAACATGCCAAATTGAGAATTTCTAGCATTGTGGTAGCTTCAGATTTTCATTATCTTACTCTGTATGACATTTATGGGCAAAATTCATCAACAACCTCACTTTTTTTAACTTTAAGCCCTAATCAACCATGTTCATTGACACAAAACTAAGGCCCAACATTACTACATATTAGAGGAAAAATACCTCATACTCTCCTTGATTTTGATGGCATTTTAACCATTTCATAAAGTCAACAGGGAACATGAAGTATGGTATTTATCATGAAAGTGTTAGTTTAATTAGAGAGAAAGCAGTTATTAATGGAGAAATGTTAAGCTGTCTGTGCTGTGAGTAAGATGCCATGACTAGAGAAATGTTAAGATGTCTATAAATATGGGTAGAAATCTCTCATCTCACTTCTTCAATTAATTAAGTTTTTGTAAACCTAATTTTTTATACATTTGGATTTTGGTTCATACCTTAGGAATATGGAGGAGAAAAGAGCATAAAAATTAGTAAATAAAGTTTGAAATAGATAGTGTGGAAAATAGAAGATTAATATAAATGAAAAATAAAGTAGGATTGCTAAACATTTTTTGACAGTTTATTGAAATTACTAACATTAGAGTGGAAATAATTTGCTTGTTATAATACTTTCTAGAGGTATTTTTCTTATCTCCTTTGGTGAGTTACTCAAGATGACAACTAAATATTAAAGTATGAGTTTCAATTTCGTGTGATTTGTCCATGTGATTTTCCACACTCTATTAAATATGTGTATCCTATCATAAACTTAGAAGCCTCAATCCTTATAGTGAGGCATATTATAAAGGTACACTAATCTTAAATCAATAAAAACACACATATGAAAACTCTTGTCCATCAAGTTTACTTCACTTTACTTTCCCTTAGATATAGTACATCAAAAATGTTTTTCAAATGAACAAAATATTTTATGACAAAAAGAAAGCAATCCTTCTTACTTTTAAGGTTAAATGCTATGATTAGAATTATAGAGAAATTATAAGAACAATACACCTTTGCACAAAGATAATGGCTACAAAAATTTATCATTAAAATAAGGTAATAGATTAAAAATGTATTTATGAATCATGTATTCTCGCTCTAATCGAAGTTGATTTACCTAAAAATACTAAGACATTGTGAATCATAAATTATACGAAGATTCCTTTTAAATATGTGTCCCTGTAAAGATAATATTTATGAAGAAATGAGAAGAGAAAAAGGTTTCTTAGCAAATTTCAGAGAACTTTATAGAGGATTGATTAAAAAAAAAAAATGGAGGTGCCTCCCTGGTGGCGCAGTGGGTTAACCAACGCACTATGAAGCAAAACTGCAGCCACTGCAGCACGAGTTCAATCCCTGCCTCCAGCCAGGGAGGAGACCCACATGGCTTAGCAGACCTCTCCTACCTCGCCCTCTGCTCCCCTCAGCAGTGTATTTCAGTCTATCTGCCTGTTCTGCCTCCCACTCTGTCTCCGGTGACTCTTCTCACCACCCTCGCCTGCACCTTTTGCGTGCACCCCAGTTCTTGTATGCATAAATAAATAAATCTTAAAAAAAAAAATGGAACGTCCAACAGCAGTTTTTGAAAGCATAATGTAACTCAGTAACAACAACAAAAAATACTTACACATTATAATTCTAAAATAGTGAAATAAATTGCTTTGTAGAATTCATAATTGCAATGAACCACAATATTTATGCAAAAATCAGAACAGTCTGGGACCTTTAAATAAATACCTGCTTTCAATAGGAGATTAGAATAGAAAATCAGTATAATACTTCATGACTTTGAAAACTGAGTATTTTTAGCAATGAATAGTGATTCTGGAGTACCAACATCTGTGTAAGGGGTAAAAAAAAATTCAAGAGGAAAACACTCAAAGCAGAAAATCTAATAAAAATGCTCATTGCTACTACAGTAAATTATTAAGTTATTAAAAATAATCCTTTCACTGATTTTGAAATCTGAATTGCAATCACAGCATTGTGAAAATCAGTCATATTACCATATTATTGATGGTTTGAAATCCTAATTATAAAAGGCTCAGAAGATAGCTAATGGCTCATATCATATGAATTTGCTGAGAAAATTAAATATAATACTTAATGAAGCATAGAGGCTATTACTGCAATTACCTATAAACACTCATGGAAAATAAAAAGGAGGATTAGTATATGTTGCTGCAAATCCTCAATGACATCTAGCAAGGTCAACTGGAAAGAATGTGAAAATATCAAAATGTTGTGAACAGATGGCAACAACCTTCAATTCTAAACAGAAACAACCCTTATAAAGAGAAAATACCTTCATAATTTAGGATGTTCTTTTCCAAAGAAGTATATTTTCAAAGACTATCATAAATACTACATCTATAATAAGGACAATAAGAATAGATAGCTTTGTGACTTTAATGCTTTATGTATATATTCCTTTAAATGCACATAAACATAGATACAATGTTATCAATTTAAATGGAAGAAGCAGATTTTATTTTTTTGTGCTAAGTTTAGAGAACAAAATGTAATGACTAGGGATTCAATGTTTATTACTTTTAAAGTTAGTAATAATGACAATGAATCACTGTGATTATAGCTAACACTTAAAAAACCAAACGGAAGGAGTTAAGACAATTTCTTAAGAGACTTGAACTTCCCTCTATCATTTTGAAAAATCGCTGATATTTACTACATTAAAGTTAGCAAGGAGAGTAGCAAAATTGCATCATCTCAGGCTACTTCAACATGTAATTTGACTAACTCCTTTGAGTTTAACTGCCATTCTAACATCAAATTTCATGATATTGTGTTCACATATGTAGCATAATGGCATTTGGTTATTTCTCCTAATTCAGTGTGAAATACTGTGCCTTCTCAATTTATTATTGTCACGTATACTATGTCTTAATAAGTAATAGGAACCATACCTACTATGGGTCACACAACTAATTTTTGAAGAGTTAAGTGATCATTTTAAGCATATCCTTAAAGACAAACTCTATTTCCCTTTGTTTATTCCACAAAATTTCCTCTGTTCATAATTATGCACATTTTCTTTTGTTATTCCAATGTTTCCTTTGACTCTTCTACCATTTATTTCATATAGCTACAAGGAACATTCCTTGTTGACAAACAAACTGTTGCAACACGATCTTGGGGCGAGGATCAGGTAAGAATATTAATTTTGATTTTATGTTTATGCATTTTCAATTATGTAATTTTTGTAATAAGATAGTATATTTATGTTTAAAATAATGCATTATTTTTGCTAAGAATGCCTTTGGACTTTAAATTCTGTGTAATATTTTCTGGTTTACTAGATAATTATTAATGAAACATCATATAAATGGTATATAATATTACTAATGAGACTAAGGAGAAATCTGATCAATTACTTTTAACTATTTAAAAGACATTTCGTATACTCATTCTTAACAATATGTTTTGGTATTTCATTTCTCTCTCTTGGTGGTTTTTACCTTTGCATTTAGGCCATTTCTTTTTAAAATTTTGCTGTAAGTATCACAATATGTTTAATATTGATCTTGAACCATTTCAAGTAAACTAGGAAATTTGCAAAACCAGTTTTATTACACCTCACTCATTATTTTAATTGTCATATATAGTATGAATATATATTACAACCCCTAATGCAATTTTATAATTGCTTCTGAAAACTGTACTATGTTATTTTATAATTAAGAGGAAAAAAATCAATATTCTATGTATCACTGCATACTTACTATTTCTAGTGTCATTTATTTCTTTATATGTAATTGAGTTTCCATCTGGTCATTAGATTTAATCATTTAATTTAGCACTTCTTATGCATAAATTTACTGAATAAGAATTATCTCATTTTTTTCTTTATGGAATATACCTTTATTTTGCCTTTGTTTTCAAAGGATGTGTTTATAGAATATAAATTATAAATTTTTCAATGACAGTACTTCCTCCCTTTCAGCACATTAATGCCATCCTATTGTTTTCTGTTGTGAATGTTACCTGAGGAAAATTCATCCTCAAATTTTTATTTCCTTTTTAATCTGTCTTTTTTCCCTGGTTACTCTTCAGATTTTTATTTTTAATCATCAATTTTATGCTACTTGACTATGATTTGTCTCCATGTGTTTTTTTCCTGATTTTATTCTGGAAATAATTTCTTGAATCATGCATCATGGTTGTGGCCTGCGAATAATGTATATGTAGGTGATTTTCCCTTCAGGTTTAGAGACCCCCTCATCTTTTGGATATAGAAGACAAACTAAATAACCTGTTCTAAAACCAGTATTCACAACCTGTCCTCTAAGATAGTTATAATTATCATGATTATCATGGTTAATGTTTATGGATTTTCTAAAACATAAATATGTTCCTTTAAAAAGTAGCATTATACTTATTGTTGTCTATGGCACTCATAGTTTAAAGAAAGTTTATGACTATACTCCCAAAATAAGTAATTAGTATCTAAGAAACGTATGAATCTTTTTGTTGAATACTGGCATATTAGGCCACAATAGTTAGATAATACAATTAATTGAATCATTCTTTTATGACCTTTCAAGTTGTTTTTTCCCCCAGTTTGTTATTGCTTTGTTTAAGTTAAAGATTATATATGAGTTTTAGAAAGACCACTTTTCATATGCAGAAAGCAGGAGATCTCTAAACATAAATCTAATACATCTAATATCCTTTCATGTTCTGACCTATTAACTGTTTTAGTGAACAACTTAAAAAAATATTGATAAACTGACTTCATGATATGTAACGATCATTTGGAAGGATATAATCTCTATATTAAGACTTGAATGAATAGGAATTAAATAGTGCACAAAAGTAAAAAGAACTTTCTAGATAGGTAGTTCTGTATGGTAGAGCAGAACATTGTGAAGGAAAATTTCAAATAGTTCATTACTGAAAAAATTTGAAATAGGAGACAAAAGATAGAATATGTATATAATACTAATGGGTAACACTATGACTGTCCTACAGGTTAGCATGATGTATGGATTACAACTTTCTCTATTTCAAATAAAATCAAAATAATACTATTATTGGAACTTGTGTTCTTTTCCTTATTTTATGAAAGAAGGATCATAATTCAACTCAGTTTTATTTTTCCTGAGATTACTCTTGGTAATCTCAGAAGGAAGAAAAGTAAGTGAATATGGTAAAAAATTCAATTAATGTGAAATACAACTTAAATTATCAATTCATTAATTGAGTTAAATATTGACTAACAGTTGTATATACTTGTATTTTATTTTCAAGATTTTTATCAAAACATTATGATTAGATCTTATAAATTAGAATTTGTGTCAATTTTGAGTAGCATTGCTTTTCACTTAAGTTTTGAATTATTTTTTCATTATAATTTTGAAGCAGTTAAGTTCAAAGGAAAAAAAGTAATTTGCAGGTTTGTATAATTTTACAGATGTCTGCATGCTACACTAGAAAGAAAAATCTAGCAGGATTCTAAGATTTTCCTTCAAGGAGAAAGTAGACAAGAACATGCACATGTCAAGCACTTCTTTGCTTAATAACTCCTACAAATCTGTTTTTCAAATGGCATACAGTATATTGAACTTAATAAAGGTGTGGAATAAAAATTGATTCTGAGTTTCTAAGATTAGTAAGAAAAAAAATTAGGATATAAAGAGAAGTGTAATTATAAAAGACATAATAAACCATTGTAGATGATTTACCCTCTGTATCCCTTACTCTTACATAAACTTAAAGGTAGAAATAATTTTCCATTCACTGTACTGACCTCTAAGAACTTAAAACTAAAACAGCTTTTTCAGTTGTTTTTCTTTATTCAAGGTTTTAAAGAAATTCATCTATGAATACTAAAGCTGGTTGTAAACCTCAATTCTTATATAGTTATTTATTTATTCCTAACTTAATGGGCCTTCAAAATTTGTTCTGAAAGTCTTATGCAGAGGATATTGCATTTTACATAGTTGCATTTATATTATTGAAGAGCTCCTATGAGTAACTTAAGTTAATATTGATTGAAATTTTCTGCAGGCTTAAAATTAAATATTTATTGTGTATGCTATTTTATTTATCCTACATCTAATATCCTTTCATGTTCTGACCTATTAACTGTTTTAGTCTCTGTATAGAAAAGCTTCAATTTTCCAGCCAAATTTACATTTAACTAGTCTTATTATTATGTATCTAATAGTTTTGAAGTGTACTAACTGAATTGCATAATCTTATAATATTTAGTCATTATTCAGACATCTTCCCATTTCTTTCTGTCATTGAGTTCTTAAGGAACTTTCATCTTGGTTTACCCTTAGCTCAAATTTTTAATAAAGTTACTACTAATAGATGATTTATTTGTCCCTGACCATGAGGTACAATGGCAAATGAGGGTTTCCACTGGGATTCTATGACTGACATCCTCAAAAGTAATGTAAGATTACCAATGAAGGAACTTTAGAAGTTTTGGAATTCCCAAGTTCACCCTGGATAAGCTTGGGTGCTTATCTGAAGCTTATTCAAACCTTCTGAATCAGAAAGATTGAGCTGTAAATGTCAAAAAGCAGACTTTCTCATGAGATTTACTATACTTTAGCTTCTCTTCCAAACCAGGATAATAAGAGGACAGTTTCTCTTGCAGTGACCTTGTGACTCTCAAGTCCTTATATCAAAAGATGAGAAAGGAAATGCAAAGGGGAAAACAGAGAGAATACACATTTATTTAAATACTCGTTTATATTTTAGTTTGAAAAAATGGAGATGGAAAAATTAGGGAAAAATCACTATTCTTACTAAAGTTTTCAAATCTAAAATGTGTCTGGGTCTACTTATTCAGTGAACACATGTAATTAATGAAAGTTATGTTATTAAAGTGCTTTAAAAAAAAATCATTCTTTGAAATTACATATTACCATGGAAGAAACTATCTATAGATTTTTTGCAAACCTAGAAGGAGCATTTAGTAAAATTATCTGCCAACCTTATGCCAAGAAACAATGGCAAATATCAAGACCAATGTTATTTCCCTATAATTTTACTTATAAATATATAAAGATTATATGTTATGTACTTTTATTTAAAATGCTGTTAGTTAAATGCAACTCATGGCTTGATAAATGACTCATGGCTAATAAATCAGCTTAAGAATTAAGCACTTGGACATGTAGATATACTTCTTGCATTTGATTCCTTGGTTGCCATTTATTTGCTCTCTGATCTTGACACCCAATATGATCTGTGGTGTTCTAGTTTCTATTCTGTAAATTTGGGTAACAATACACTTATTTTATTAGTGTTGATGAACTTTAAGAGATGTGCTAGTCTCTTAGCACAGTGTCAAGCATAAAATGATTATCACTGTTATTGTTACCATTTTTTCTTTTATACCCTATGATTCATTATATTGTGGATCTTGTAATATTTTTACATCTATTATTCTTTTTTGATTTCTGTTATATTTTCATAAAAATATCACTACCATTAAAAATATAAGCCTTTCCTCTGATGATCAGTGAAAATCACAGGAGGAGACTATGCAGCATTGCTGGTGGGGAGATGGTAGAACAGCACGCTGTCAGTACAGGATAGAATAAATTTGGATACTAAAGTATGAGGAAAAATTCAGGCATTGTCTCCTTTGTAGGGATAATATTGATGAAAAATTTACCTAAGTAAATCAATAGGAAAAACCATGGTCAAAAATTTAAGTTGGGAATGAAAATCATTAATTGGACTTGTACTTCTGCTCAGTAGAGGCTTGCAGGTTAAGTTCCATTTTTACCTAGTAACTTATTATTCCTTTTATACCCCATTTTAAAATGCCTTTTCTCATACAAGAAGCCCTTTATCTGCTCCAATAAAGAGGCTTTCTGGAGAAATCGGCCTGTTTTTTATATCAAGAAATAGCCATTCACTTGAACTCCATCCGCACTTAACTGTCCTTAAGTCCAAAGTCATCTACCCAATGGACACAAAAACACCAATCCAAAAGAGCACCTGTACTCCTATGTTTATTGCAGCACTATTTATAATTGGTAAGACCTGGAAACACCCCAAATGCCCAAAAGTAGATGACAGGATCAAGAAGATGTGGTACATATACACAATGGAATATTATTCAGCAATCAAAAATTATTAACTAGTGCCATTTATAGAAACATGGATGGAGCTAGAAAGAATTATACTCAGTGAAACAAGACAAACAAACAACAACAACAGGAAAAAAAAAACTCAACAAGACCAAAGGTTAAAGATAAACTAAAGTGACTATGGGGGAGGGAGAGGAAAGGGAGGGTAAAGATGGGGAGGAGGATAGAAGTAGCACAAGGGGCTGAGGTGATGGCACACAGGTGAAATAGTGGTGGAAACTCCCTGAGGAATGCAAATGATGTCAAGTATAATTAAATAAATCTAATTAAAATATAAATATATATATATATTTAAAAACATCCAAAGGAACTGGTATTTTTTTTTAAATCAAGATATAACAACAAATTTAAAGCATAGATAGTAGCTATAATGGAAAAGAAAAGGCACTCAGAAACTAAGATGTCAAACTTATGTCAAAATACCATATATTAGATTTTTTCCTTTTGTTCACATCCACCCAGATTTGTCTAATCTCATTATCCCAAAGACATGCACCTGACATTTTTATTTGTATTTCATCTATCACCAATAAATAAAGAAGGTACAAAGCATTAATAAAACAATAGCTCAAGGTGTATGATACACTGATGAAATGTCAACAGTCTTCACTTTTGGAATCTATGTGACAGATTTAGTACCATGAAACATGGCCTAAGAACAGGGAAAGATGACAAAGAAACAAAAGGAACAACTGATTTTGAAATGCTCCGAAAGATGTTCCTTTTCTCTTCTTTAGGTCATGGTATTTTATCAAAGTTATAAATACAAATGTAAGCATGTTTATTGATGAATAATCTTGGTCAGTGGTACATCCGAGGTTTCAAATACTTATCCATTTCTTATGGAAAAATAAAATATTTTAGTTTCTTTGAGTTAAGACTTATAATTGAGTGGAGAATTATATATATATATATACAATTTTACAAATATTTTTACTTTACTAAAATAACTTTTTCCTGATACATCTTAAATTATATATTGTAAATATATAATACTTTTATATCTATAATAACTCTTAAGTTAGTATAAACTGTACATATATATATTATGACCAAGTACATTAGAAGCAGTTCAAATAATCCTAAGATAAATTTATTAAAGAATCAAGAAACATTAATATGCCAGTGATATTTTGAAATTAGGGAACACATTGGAGAAAATGAAAATTTGAGTAACATTGTAATTATTTGTGACTCATTGATGACCAACCCAAATGACATATCCCTACATTGGTACATCTGAATATAATTCAACATATAAGTGGGCCAAAACACAAAGAACTTCAAACTTTGACCATAAATGTTCCAAGAAATAAAAACTTCAAATTTAGTCATATTTGTTCTTTAATTTTTAAAAATACCATATCTGAAATTGGAGTTTGGAATGCAAGGTGTTTCTTTAGTAGGTAGTTATGTCACTTTTTAAAATAATTTTCTTTCCAGAGTAATGAAAAATTCAAAGGAAAATATCTGCCAGTTTCAAACAAAAAGTATAGTGAAACAGGATTGCAAATGTAATAGCATTATATTATTTTTCAAAGCAAACTTTAATTTTAGAAATTTAAAAGTTAGTCAAGAATTTAAATTTAGTCAAGAGCAAAAAAACAATTGAAATATGGTATGTGATAATAAAATACTAAATGAAGTATAATGTTCATCTATAGAATTTATTAAAATTATGATAATTTATAGAATATGATATTAAAATCATGTAAAGTCTATACAGTTGATAGTATTTTCCTTAAGTGCTAGTAAATACAGAAAATCATTATTTCTAACAATATGAAAAGAATTTGAGAGAATTATGTTAAGTGAAATAAGAGAAAGACAAATAGCAGTTAATTTCACTCATATATAGAATATAGAGGTAAAAAAATAAAACAAAGGGACTGAGAAGCCTAAACCAAAGCAAATCCCAGAAATATCATTGGAGAAGTGAGAGTACTAGAGGAGGCGAGAAGGTGAGATTGGGAGAAAAGGAAAAGGGAGCACTATACTGCTCTGACAATGTTGTCAGTTGCCCAAAAAATCCTATAGACAAAGAGCCATATTCTGTAGAGAACTGGAATATAACAGATACCTACATGATCAGTAACAGCCTACCCCAAACTTAGAAATGTTTGATAGATGAAATAACATTTAATCATACGGTGCATCTTTTTCCCCATGAGACAAAAACTTACTAGATTTTGTTTGATTGCTTTCTGATTCAGAACAATTCCATTGTGTGTTACATGGTACAATAACTCACTTCTTCAGTAATTATTAGGATGAGTCACAGAGAATTGGATTCAAAATGTCAGAAAGAATTAGAAGACTCTTTTTATTAAAGGGCTTATTTTGGCACTACTTACTTCCTAGTGATCTTTTACAAATCTTCTGTCTCTTAAAAATCTTATTCTCCTCTTCCTCCACTTTTTATATATTAGAATATTTTAAGAAGAAAAAAATGATGTTAAATTTTTCTTGTTCATGCTTTCATAAAAAAAAACAGTAAAACATTAGGAAAATGAAAATTCAAGCAATAAATTTAATAAACTGACACCAAACTGTATGCATACAAATAGAATAACACTTCTTTCCATATTAGTATAAAAATTATAGTCAGTTTATTTACAGACTTGCTATTCCAAATGACTTTTTATATATTCATAAAATTATCTTGCTAAAATAGAAAACCTATTCTAAATACTTTAAAATAATATTTAATAATTGAGTAGTTAGAACCAAATACACAACTTCCACTTTTTTTTTTTAAGATTTATTTATTTATGCATACAAGCACTGGGGTACAGGCCAGAGGTGTGGGGGGGTGAGAGGATTCACCACAGAGAGCGGAGAGCAGAACAGGCAGATCAACAGAAGTACACTGCTGAGGGGAGCAGCGGGCACAGCAGGAGAGGTCTGTTGTGCCATGTGGGTCCCCTCCCTGGCCGGCAGCAGAGATCGAACTTGTGCTGCAGTGGCTGCGGTTTGCTTCATAGTGCGTTGCTTAACCCACTGTGCCACCAGGGAAGCCCAAGAACCAAATACACAACTTCCACTTTTTAATAGCAGATTTTTTTTTTTAATTTTTGCTAGTTTGAGGTTATCTGAGGTTGAACTGTGAGAACAAAAAGATATAAAGAATATCATACTCAATTAGTGCCTTCCTCAAGAGTACCTGAGTACCTCTCCATTGTTTCAAGTTGGTTCCACCTGTGGTTTCTAAAATTCTAATAGCTCTTGATTACAAGAAGATTTTATACCCTCAGATCTGTCTATTCTAAATCTTTCACTTAGTCTCCTTTTCAACTCATTAAATCTTCCAATGCCTTGGCCTCTCCTTTATCTCTGAATCTCACATTCATAGGCTCAGCTACTAGTGTCAACTTACTCTGAATAAACTACTTGATTTTGCCACCAATTCATTTCTCCCCTCATTAATAACTTCAATTACGTACTTTCTTGTTCATCCATACTATTAGGTGACCTAAAGGAATCTATCAACTGCCATTCTTTTGTTATTGAATATTGAATATTGTTTTCCTGTGCCTTCTATATCAGATAACCCAAACCTCAGTGGTTTAAAACAACACATCTCTCTCTCTTTTTTAAA
Source organism: Galemys pyrenaicus (assembly GCA_019455555.1). Lineage (NCBI taxonomy): Eukaryota > Metazoa > Chordata > Mammalia > Eulipotyphla > Talpidae > Galemys > Galemys pyrenaicus. Next base: position 8,653,794 of record JAGFMF010011678.1, on the reverse strand, counting down.
AAAATATTCATTCATTCATTCATTTATTCATTCATTCATACAAGAGCTGGGCACAGGCCAGAAGGCGGGTGGTCAGAGGATTCACCAGAGACAGAGTGGGGAACAGAACAGGCAGATGGACTGAAATACACTGCTGAGGGGAGCAGCAGGCAAGGCAGGAGAAGTTTGCTGTGCCATGTGGGTCCCCTCCTTGGCTGGAAATTGAACTAGTGCTACAGTGGCTGCGGATAGTTTCATAGTGCTGAGATTTAGTCCCTTGTACTTTCAGGGAGGCCCCCAAAACATGTATCTCTTAATATATCCACTTTTCTTAGGTTCATTTGTAATAATTTTCTTTGGGAAGAAGTTAAGGGGTCTGTTGGGCTGTGCATCCTCAGAGAACCCAGAAGAAGATCCAGTTCCTTGCTTTTTCTGGCAGATAGAGACATCCCCTTCAGTCCTTGGCTAAGGATCATTTTCTCTGTTCAAGACAGAAGCATAGTATGTTGCTTTAGTTATATCGACATCTCTTATTTCTATATTCAAATCTCCTTCCAGTTCTCTTGTGAAAACACTTTTGATCAGATTTATGTTCTACCAAGATATCCCAGGATGATTTCACTAATTCAAGATCTTTAACTTAATCAGATACGCAAAATTCTGTATGCAACAAAGTGGCAGGGATTAGGAACTGGGTAACTTTGGGTGCCATTATTCATCCTGTCAAATTCAGGGAATCTTTACTCTTGGAAGAAAGTTAAGATTGCATTGGTGGGTGCTCTTACAAATGACTGGTCTTCAGCTTCATCTAAACCTCCAACATTGCCACAGTTCCATTTTAATGTAAATTAAGAGTTATAGGATTCTCTGTGCCATGTCCTTCTTCACTTGAGATTACTTATCCAAAGTAAAATCTCTATAAGCAGAGCCTCCTATTGTGCTGTAATTCACAAATTAAGCTTATTTATACGATCACAGAGTTTTGAACCTTTCCCAATATTTTATTTTCTCTCTACCCATTCCTCCACACTGTATCAATGTTCCATATTCAGAAAAAAAAATGTAGTTTCTGAAATATATGAATTCCTTCATACCTGCTCACATTTGTTTTTTCCTCTCAAAAGCTTCTCTTTGCAACTCATTTAAATAATTCTATATTCACTGTATATTTGATTAATTCCCAGTCATGATACTACTTTTTCACTGTTCAGTGGATATTTACTAAGCAAGTCTAAATTAAAAATTAGCAAAGACTATCAACTAATAGCATGAAACACCTCAACCCTCCTTTTATTTAAACACTTATGCCAGCACAGTATTTTATGTTTTCCATCATGTGCAAGCAGAGTACACTAAATCATTTCTAATTCCATGAAAACTCATGCTTCAGGTGATATATCTCAATATGAACAATTACTAGTCATATTTTTTTAAGGAGGTAATATATTTAATGAATTTTAAGGAGATGAATACATGGATAGTTTGGAGAATGCTTAAAATAATCCAAGCTGGAGGAAGCAAAAATTTGCTTTGTTGAAGAGGAAAAATATATATCTAGGAATAATGGGAAATAATGTTAAAGAACCTCTAAGTAAACAGTCTTCACATAGAAAAATGTGCTATGAAACAGAAGGGAAATCTAGAAATAGGTAGCTGCAAGTCTTACATTTAGCAAAAATTTGTAGGTGATTTTAAAGCTAGAACATCTGAGATAATTTTGTTACAAAAGAAAAAATAATCCATAGAACATTATAGTTATGTTTATGTAAACAGAGGATCAAAGAGATGAAGTAACTAGTCCTAACTAATGAGTTGACTTTGAACTCAAATGCACATATTAACCCCAGAAGCATCACTCTCAGGAAATGTAGGAGGATGTTCTGCTGACCTCAGATAACAAGCTCCAAAGGATGTTTCAGAATGGTGTAATGCAGGAAAGACGTGGAGAAAATGGAAGTGTTCTTTTCAAGCACATATATAATGTGACAACATGCAGATCATGTACTATGATAATACATGAACAGGATTTTTCTCATTTCATATTATTTTCCAGGGAAGTAAATGCATTTTTTTATACAAAGCCATACTGATTCAAAGACCAAGTTTACTGAAACATTCACTGAATAATGTAGCTTCTCTGTTGAGATGAAGAAATGCCTATAAAAATATCTACAATCACTCCTACCACCTCTGCTGCCTTCCTGGGTAAAGTAGCATCAGAAACTAAGCAGCAAAATCATATGAATTAAATACCTAAATATGACTTCCCATTTAAATGTATTTTATCCATCTGTCCAGTTTGCTCTACAACTTCAGAGCAAATGCCCTCTGGTACTTACACTTGATATGGATTATACCAACAGATTTAGCAGTTGGAACTACTGATATTGTAAAGAAAATTAACTTTAAAATCTCAAATTTTACAAATATGTGTGAATGTGTATCCAGTCTGATGAGCACTAAAATCTAGAAAGGAGAAATATGGTAAAAGTTTATAGGATCCAATGGGACCCCATACATGAAAGCATTCATTTTGGATTCCCTGTGGCTGTTCCTTTGCTCTCATAGATGTTTTTGAAGCTTTAAGAGATTATGATTAAATAGGATTTAAGCAAGAGAAATTGCAGCTCTTAGCTTCAAAAGTCAGCATGAAAATACCCTCCTAGTTGCCAAATTCAGTTGGCACTTCCGAACAATGCTTTTACATTCAAAATTCCAATTTCACTGTTAAGCAAAACAGATGACACAAATGTTCTGTGTTAGAGTAAAACAAAAGAGTGCCTAAAACACTTTCTCAAACTAGATGCCAAAGAACATTGTTGCACAGGATTTTAATGCCACAAAATAGTTTCTTTGTTCAAATACACTTAAGAGAATCTAGGCAAGCAAATTAAATTAATTGCTTTTCTGTATTACTTAGAGGAACTTTATGAAAAATATTTGTTGATTTGTAAAGGAGGGGCGGGTAAAATATAAAGTCTCTTCTAAGCATATATTTACACAAAAGTCTTATTCTACAAGATCCGATAAAAGCATTTCCTCATAATCCACATTTGGAATGTTGGTCTGTTTTATAAGAATATATTGGAGACTGTTTGCTGTGATTCCAAATGGTACACCATAGAAGGATATTTATTTCACTTGATTTCAGGAGTTATATGACTTTATACAACTATGAATAGAGGATAACTCTGAACAAAAGGATATCATTATTAAATATTTCAAGATGCTACTAGTGTTCTTATAAGTGCCTTTGCCCTATACTGCTTTTATTCATTCTTTGTAGGTAAATTGCATATTCTATACTAAATTAGTGTAATTAATGAGAATTTGAAGTATGGTCCTTTTTAGGTACTGATGACTGAACATATAGTCCACTGCTGGCCAACATCATGGTATCACATTAGTTATTCACACTGATGGTTGCATATATATTGGTCAAAGGCTAGGATAAAATTATATCAGTGGCTTTGCCCTGCATAATATTCATCCCATCATCACTTTGTTGGTGAAAACTACTTCTCTGTGTCAGAATCACGTGATAGAGTTCAGAGTGAACAAGATCACCTCGCTACCTGATCATGAAATTCCAACAAAGACATGATTATGTGACCAAATGAGGGTTGGGACAGAGACTAGAGGAGAAGGAGGGGCGGGAAGGGAAAATGAGGGCATGTGAGTAGGAAGGGAGGAAAGATATTGAGAGAGGGAGCATATATTACATTATACCTCAAAAATTACCTGCAAGTGAATTCATTGTCTTTTGAAATTTTCAATGGTGAATAGAGATAATTAATGGGGCATATTACATTCAGTTATCAAGAATTGTTTTATAATTTAATCATCAGTAATTTCTTCCCAGCTTTTAGTAAATGGATAGAACACACATGTGACCAACATTTCATTATACTACAAATTTTTAAAAAAGCATCTTCTGTGCAATTGGATGAACAAGTGTTTCCAGCAGCAATTGTTTATTTCAAGCTATTTGCCATAACTAGTTTCACAAACTTTTCAAGAAAAAGGTGACTTGTTACTCCTTTCCATATCATACTCACATGAGGATACTATGGTTTTGATGTCTTCTTTATATTTACAATGAGCTTAATCAATTTCATATCAAAGGCAATATTTTGTGTATATTCTGAAAGTCACACTATTTCTTAGACAGGGCACTCTGCTTTACTTGATAAATTTTTTGCTAGACTTGAAGAAAAGTGTGTAACACAACAGATAGTGATTGAATGGATGACATTTCTTAAAATAATTATTTTTATCCTCTTGACATTTTCTTTGTTGATATACTTTCCTTCGTTAGATGACTGCAAAATTTCTTTGCATTAGTATATCCAAATTCACATTCCATAGTTACACATTCTCTATTTAGGAATGCTTCCTTTGCTCTTCCATTCCTTGAACAATTCTCACTCTAAAACCTGTGTGTTTGATTTTCAATTTCATTCTAACTTTTTCTCAAGTATTACTTTCAATAGAAATGTCCTGGATCACATTATTTAAAATAACAATCCTCTATCACGTATGATTCTTTTACCTTGCTTTCAGTTTCTCTCTAGTAATTACTTTGTAAAAGGTTGTACATATCCATTTACTATTTAGTATGCTTCTTCTCATTATATTAAAAATTTCATGAAGTTGGGAGCTTTGCCTTATTCACTGCTGATATTCATCCTTGGGAAAATAATAAATTCTCTATTAAATTTAGTTCTTTACTAAATTATAATTGCTAAATGAAGAAAAGTACATTTGTTTTTAGTTGAGCAACTTTGGAGTGATTTAAATATTTTGTGAATGAAAAACATAGAGAAACAGAGTAGATATGAAAAATGATAGAAAAAAGTGTAAACTGTAGCATGCTTATACTGTGAACATATGCTGGTTAAAACAAACTGTATTTTGATGATGAAATGTCAATGATACATTCAATTTCTGTAACATATGTTCTACCTTTAAAAGCAGAAACATCTTTAAGATAAATCTTATATATCAAATTATGAAATGAATGCCTTTACTTCAGCAAAGGCTTACCATGTGACAATATATATATTTTTAAATATGCAAACTGTGTTGAGGGTCATTTCCCCTACTGTGCCAGACAGTAATATGAAAAAAATATATATTTTTCATTTCTGCTAGTAAAAATAGAAAAGAGAAGGGAATAATATAAAGACTTTACTCTAAAACTATTGTGTGAGAATGAAGCTGGTAAATATAGATATCATAATTCCTCATTGATCTAGTTTAATAGAATAGTGTCCAAACGTCACTGATATAGCTCATTTTGTTTAATAAATAGAGCGTCTCCTAAGCGCTAAGATAACCCTCTCTCTATCCAGTGAAAGTGTACTCAATTTTAATTTTTTTGGAATAAGCTTAATGTCTTGTTTATTCCATTAATTGTTTTTAAATCAGCTATAGATCTATGCTGACTTCTATCGTATTCACTTATTCCGTTTGTTAAATTCCATTTGGCCTGCAAATGCTAGTCATGAAGCAATTATCTTTAAACCAAGTGAGTCATCCCGTATAGTCTTAGTTATTTTATTTTCTTTCCCTCATAGCTAAGTAAGCCTTTAGAAATTACTTTTCATTTAATAAAAAAGGTTCATAAGGAAATTGGTAAGAAAAATGAAAAAGACTTTTCCTTTTTTTAATCTGGGGTTTTCAAAACTATATAAAAAAAGAAATGGAAGGAAATGTACAAACTCAATATTACCTCATTTTAAATTGACTATTTAAATTGATGATAAAGTTTTGGTTTATCATCTCATAGAGAAGTAATGACTAACTTAATTAGGTTGGTGATTGCTTTGGGGTGAAGGACTAAATATGAGAAAAAGGTAGAAATGGGGAGTCAGGAGGTACACTTGAGTTTTCCTAGAAACTTCTCATGTAAAGTTGATAATAATTCAAAATCCTTATGAGGTCAGTGGATAACACCATGAACTTCATGATATAACCTGTCTGATATAACCTGGTGGGTATTTTGGTTGAATAGAGCCAGTACCTTTAATTTAATTTGTTTGCAAACGTTCATTTATTGAAAGAACATAGGAAAGTGCTATTATTATTTTACACAAATTTAAAAATTCATAATTATAATGAACTGTTTTAAAGTAAGACTTTATTATCAGATTCTCCGAATCTTATGCAGATATTTATTACAAAATACAGGTAGAGTGAGTTTGCCTAAGAAGATAAAGAAGTCATTTAGTTTTCCTTATATTTTATTAGAACTTACTAACAATGAATTTCTCCAATACCTCTCCCCTTTCAGAAATTGGGTTTAATTTTCAGAAATCTAAATAGCAAATAGATATTGATTACTTGCTATATGAAACATATATGCAAGGAACAACTGTCAATAAAACAGGAGCAAAGCACAGCTCTTGACCTCTGAGTACTTCAGAATAGTCCACAACACGTAACACATCTGTACACATCTAAGTAGAAATCTATAAAATAGAAGGTACCTTCCAGAAAGAACTAATCACTGGGCTGTGGGATCAGTAGGCGATTTCTTCTTTCAGAGAGCTTGAAAAAAGCCTAGACAGTCAACTGATAAAATGGACACTGACCCAGTATATACACATGAAAAAGAATTTTAAGTGGAAAATGATATTTTAATGTTTCTATTGCTTTTGAAAGTGATTAAATTCCCCAAATTTCTGTTTACTTATATCTCAGTGATAATTAAAATGTATAAATATTAATGAAAAACTTAAACATTTACTTATATACATTTTAAATATGGCCTGTTCACCCCAAATTAGCACCTCGAATGACTTTGAAGTCATATGTAGAATTTGGAAGCTTAGGTCCTTAAGGAAAACTACATGAAGGAGAGATTATACACTCATTTATTTTCATATTATAATAAAGACATGAACACCATTATCTGCAAATAATATATAGTTTTACTATATAAATTTGTAACACTCATGCATATATATCTTTCCTTCCCAAGCAGTCCTCTTTTATATCACCTTTTACTAATAAAGTTTTGAGTTTATAAACAACACAGATAAACTGTGAATCCAGATGGTGTGACTATGACAGAGGGGAATGGGAATTTGAGAAGTATCACTTATTGGCCATGTTATATGATATTTGTGGGCTGGTGACAAAGAAGAAATAAGCAAAGGAGAGATTAGCAATATTTATCATGTATTTGTTTTAGTTCTTTAGTCTTCTGAGGAAAAGAATAGGCTTAAAACTGTTAGTAACAGGTCAAAGTATTTTCCATAGCAAATTTTCACTTTGTGAACCAGTGTTGGAGAAAATCTCAGAGCATGATTATGTAGAGAACTTTGCCTGTGGATAAACATGAATAACGCAAGACAAATTACTAAAAAATCTGTAATTTTCCTAAAAGATAAATTCTCCAAATGATAAAATTTCAAGTAATGTGTATATTGTATCACTTGAACCAGTTCTTGATTTCTGATAATGTTCAGAAAAGAGAAACCATATAGACAAATTTAGCCCTGAACAGAGATACAAGTACTCAGACTCCATCACATTTTTTAGTAAAGAAACCGGTAGATACATTAGAGAATTTTGGAAAAACATTAGGAATTGGGGCAGCTGATAGTGTCATGTAGGTGAGCTAGTACAGATTACCAATGACTCACTTCTCGGTTCATAAAATTAAACATAGGCATGTAGTTAGTATCTAACCAAAGTCATGCTTGCCTTTCAAGTTGCCTTGAAAGTTTCATTCTACTATGTTTCATTCTAGTATTAGTTCCAAACTTTTAGTAGTGTAAATCCATGCAAAGTCTGAATTTCAATTACTCAATTATTCATGACCCGTGGATAATAGACACTTGATTTAAACTGACCATAGGAAATATTTATACTAATGATATTAAAACAGAGTGGTTTAAGGGCAAAATTACATGTGGTAGTTTATTGTGTTTTGCATATACATGGCTCTTTACTTAGAGAAAAAGCTGAGAATCATTACCATATTTAAATGCCATTATAGAGAATTTAAGATACAAGGGGAGAAATATAGAGGCTGTCTTTTTCTGAATTAAGTTAGACTCTATCCTTCCTGATCTACAAACTTTATTGCCACTTTTACTTTATAAGTTCTATTTAAACATAGTCCTTTGGGCATTAAATTGTTTTTTTCTGCAAGTCTAGTTGCTTCTTATAAACCTTTTTCTCTTGGTTCATTGACAGCTCATCAACCAACAGATCTCAGTAGTGACAAACGCTAATGATTGAGGCACATATCTCAGTTTCTCTCAGAATCTCAATATATTTCTGATTCAATACTGACTTTACTGTTATTAGCTCATTCCTTCTCTTACTGTCTCCTTTCATCCATCAAGGATAAACTACATGTCAGGACTATAATCATCTGAACTGAGAGAAGAAAAAGGGATAAAATAACATTAGTTCACTGTAACTATGTTATCATTTAATCTAGCATGCAGTAAAATTTATTTCAAAGGTTATGTCCAATAATAAAAATATAATTCTAATTTTTAATAAAGTCCTGCAAATTAATTTTTTCTCACTTGATAATGACCAAAGATTTGTTCATTTTTTTCTCCGATATGGTTCAAACTACCAAGATAGGAAACAATGTCATAGCATAAATATCATCTGGTGATGTTTAGCATATCCACTAAAGTGGTATTTTGAGGTAATGTAATGCTTCAATTGACAGAAAAGTGTGTATTTCTTGTATGTATGTTGTCATGTCAGTTAAAACATACTTGAATTCATTACAAAAACATTTCCTCTATCATCTGATGGTTATGTCTAGCATTTTAAAACAATTCTGTGTTATAATTAAATTCACTGCTGAATTTAGATTCTAGGAATATACAGTATTTTAATTATTCTAAAATAATGTTATGAAACAATAAAGATAATGAAAAATGTATTTTACAAATACATCTTTCTATATATCTACACCAACATCATGCATCTATACATATGTACACATATATTTTATTTATTACATACATGTATACACATGTAGGATACAAGTATTTGCTTAAGGAAATTATGTATTAGATCAAAAATAAAAACTAAAACAGTTTCACAGATGGGATTGTATTTGTCTGAAAAATAAAATTGTCAAGAACCTATTTTAAGGTCAGCTAATTGGCGACTTAATTCCATCTGCAATATTAATCTTCCTTTGTTCCTAGAGCAATCTAGGATATTAGGAGATTAGGATATACACATCATTGGTGGGGATAAGTGTCTTTTTTTTTTTTATCTGCACATAACACACATACAATCATGAATAAAACTCAAACTAAGACACAACATCAAAGAGCAGTGAGCATATGGGCATCAATCTCTATATGAATTTGTGGTGAGTTGGGTTTTCTGTGGACTGGGATACACACAATATAAGAAAAAAAAGTTTCTATCTAGTAGAGGTCACTGACAAGCCAGCAGGAGAGTCAGAAGCAATGATTGTCCATTTTTAATGAAATCTTGTACTTATTGCCCTTTTCACTCCCATTAACTCACTGACTGCATGGCTTATAGAAGGAAAAAGTGCAAATATTTCATATCCGAGGTTCTGTGTCATTACTTTCTATGAGGATTGCCTACCCTTTGAATTCTTGAACTAAAGATTTTTACCTTTAACCTTCAGTTAATGCTCATTATACAACAACCGTAAAAAGAGACAAGAATGAGATGGAAACATAACAAACTGATCCGTGGGAACTGGTCTCTAGTTCTGACAACTCATGTGATTGCCAGTAGCACATGAAGGAGCAGACAGGCAAGATCTGCAGAACCTCCAACTGTGTGCTCCCTCTTGCCAAGACTAACTTAATTACTGACCCATCTGAATATATAAACAATCAGAAAACAAGGAAAACACAGTTCTCAATGAGGCACTATGCCTCAAGGAGAATTTATTAGTATTTTTTGACCCACGTTCTTAAGACTTACTGTCTTAAAACGATTTGCATGTTTATAGAAGTGTGGGGGGCTCAGGTGGGGGTTCTCCATGTAATCTCACAAAGCCAAAATCAAAATATCTAACAGGCTTAGCTTCCCTCTGTAGTTTCTGGGAGGTATATCCATACCTAAATTCATTTTACACCTAAATTATTAGCAGAATTCAGTTCCCCGTAGTTGGAGTTTCTTACCGTTTCTTGGTTTATTATGACTCATGGGTGCTTTCACCTCTCAGATCTGTGCATATTTCTTGCAACATCCGCATTGCCATCTACTATTTGTTGGCTCTTCCGCTTGAGTTTCTCTAACTCCCCCTTCCACAGCTTGCAGGAGAAAACTCTGCTTTAAAGTGTTTACATGATCAAATCAGGTTTACCTGAAAGATTAACTCAAAGCCAACTGATAGATATAAGTAACTTACATCCATGTAAATTAACTCTATATAAGCATTTAAGATTGTGGAAGCCAAACTTCCTCTACAAAGATCCTTTACCTGTCTAATGTAACATAATCACGTGAAGGTATGACATCTCATCATAGTCACCATCGTGGGCATTAGGGGAAAGATAAAGTGAGAGACCATCTTAGAATTCTTACCACAATGAAAAACCAGCTACTTGTGAAAAATAGTTTATATCACCTCTTCCACTCTGAAAATTTACAATTCTCTCTGACTATGACTGATAGGTACCCTGGGGATGAATTATTTTTCTGATCTATAGAACTTTAGTCAACATCATTGTCCATGGATTCACAGAGTATGAAATTTATTAACATGAAACCCCAGATAATACCAGCGTGGACTCAGGAACCAATTTTATGGCCAATCAAGTGTTGCAGTGGATATATGATTATAGATCCACTGTTCTTACCATGTACCACATTTCCAAGAAGATGGCAGTCAGATGAAGCATGAAGTACAACCAAGGAACAATTATAAATGACATACTATGAGCTTATATCCTCTGGTTTGTAGCTTAACCATCTAGCAGTATATATGCTGTCACCAATAAATAGACTACATAGATCAGGCTTGAACATTAGAGGTTTCTGCTCCCTATTCCATCAAGAGACAAACTTTCAGAATTTGTTCTTCTGTCCTTCACATTTTATACTTGTGGGATTAAACATACCACTTCCTAAGGAAGATGATATCTTCCCGGGAAGAAATATTAAGATTTATACTATAAATCTGTAGCAGTTATCTGATAACTTTGGACTCTTTATACAAGGAGGCAAAGAAAAGGGTATACTTACAGGCTTATTTGCATACCTATATGTGACAATACATATATGTGTGTAGATATATGTATTATATATATACTTATTTTATACTTTTAAAAAGAAAAAATTTTCCTAAATGAAGTCTGTATTTTTTATCAGTATAATGTTATATCTAAGCTATAAAGTTCAGTAAGTCCCTTTGTTCATGAAACATTCTAATAATAATCTAAAATTATCAGTGGTTTCTTGTGTGCAATGATCCAAAAAAAAAAATACTAAGAATTGCTTAGATTTACTAGTGTCACTATATAATCAATATAAAATGTAATAAATGATTAGTATAAAATGTTCAGATAGTTCAAAATGAAAAGGAAGAGAGATGGTGAGGTTTAGATTACAATACAATACAATGAAAGATTTGGATAAACTTACTAGTTCCAATGTATATAAAAAATGTAATAGTTAAGCAAGATTTTAATTCTTTAAGAAATATCTTTATCTAATAGCAGATGGTGTCACATATGGAATATAGAAAAGTCAAAAGAAGGTTTAGACAAAGACACTAGCAAGGATGTAAAATAATGGTATTTCAATAACAATAAATTAATTTTTAAAAAGTTATATTTCATTACATGTATATTTGTTAATTAATGCCACAGTAAAATCATAACTCAAGAAATCTCTGTTGCCACACACTCAGCTAACACTTTCACATGTAGAACTTTAGCTCATTATCTACAAGGCAGACATTATTATTATGTCCAGGCTTAAAGAAGGAAGTTGAGTCAATAAATGAAGTCACTTAACCAGTGTATTGCTTAGTAATTCAACCTAAGGGGTAAGACAAATTAATAGAAATAACAACATAGATATAATTAATTAATGGATAACACATATGAGACAGTTTAGAAATAAATGAATATCTGTCAACATGTAATACTAGCTCATACATTTGTTATACAAAATTTTGCTGACAAATTGTGAGTCAAAGCAATTTGGTTGAAAGCAAAATGGCCCCCTGTTAGATTATTTGAAAATTAATACACTCTATTTGTCTGTGTTTTATATTGATTATTTTGATGCACTATATGGGTTCTATTTTCAGGCTTCTAAGCATTTTTAATTTTTTTTGTTATTTATGCAATTATTTAATTGTTTTTTAAGAAAAGGACTTTTTCTCCTTTTGTATGTTCAATACTGACTGTGCAGTCATTGAAAATAATATGTATTCAGGTGCTTAAAATATCAATTTTTTAAGTAATTAAACCAAAATATTTTTTAATGTTCTTAGGAATATTTTATGATTTATTCTGTGACAGTCATTAATACTTTACTCCTATTCAGCATACTTGTAATAAATAATTTTCATATTCTTTGTATTCGATGCCTTGGCAAATAAGATTGCCAGTTTTGTCAGAACTATGGATTGAATATGGATAGACATTGAGTAAGCATTTGTGTTAAGTGTAACTATTTTAATTCATTGTCTCTGGTTCGCTCTAAGAAATCATTCTTGGAGTTTCCCTGGTGGTGCAAGAGATTAAACATTGCACTGTGGGGCATCCATAGCCACTGCAGCATCAGTTGGCTCCCGGTCCAGGGAGGGGACCCACATGGCACAGCAGACCTCTACTGCCTCTCCCGCTGCTCTTCTCAGCAATATTCAGTCAGTCTACCTGTTTCTGTTCCCCACTGTTTCTGGTGAATCCTCTCACCTCCCACACCTCTGTCATATACCCCAGCTCTTGTATGCATAAATAAATAAAATCTTTGGGCCTCCCTGGTGGCGCAGTGGGTTAAGCAACGCACTATGAAGCAAACCGCAGCCACTGCAGCACGAGTTCGATCCCTGCTGCCGGCCAGGGAG